>SOPF01026208.1:0-56782 GCA_012979155.1 Hypericum perforatum
TTTTTTTTCTGATTTTTAAGTACGATCAAATTCTAACCGAAGTCCGTTGCTGCCACTTTTCCGGAAAATTATTAAACATTTTTTACATATGTAATATTATTATATTAATATAAATCACATTTCGAAAAAATAAGTCATGATTTTCTTTAAAAAGTTGAATATATTGTTACGTAATGTTATATTCAAATTATATAAATTACGAAATAAAAATTTCGCCTATGAGATTGTAGCCACGAATCTTGTCGTAAAAATTTCCAATTCCACGCCATAGCTTGATCTAGATCCCAAACCGGGATCTTATAATTAATCCCTAGATGAGCCCCTCAATAAGCTACACCCATGGGTCGGCTGGCTCCGAGGGCACCTTATCCTATTTTTGCAACACATTCCACACTTAGCATTTGATACCTCTGGAAGCTTATCTTTGACACATTCACTCTCTTCTTCTACAATATTAATATATTGTATTATTCCGTGCTTCCCAGAAACTAACGCAACACAAGACTAACAACCATCTTCGCCTATATAAGTAGCTCCAAGTCCATTTCACAACATAAACAAACTTATATTTTGCTCAACTCTGAATACCGAAAAATCGAATCATGACTAACTTTCTCGCAACATCCACAGGAACCAGCTTCCAACCCAACCTGAAATCACCATTATTCTCATCATCAAGTACTAATCCCACTCCCTCCCAAGTTTCTTTCCATAGTTCCCATCAACCTAGCTCGAAACTTAGAGCCAGACCCATAAAAGCAACGAGCACAAGGAGCACTTGCTCCCCGTACATGAGCTCGGCGGCTAACTACTACGACCTTCTTGGGGTACCGGTGACCGGAACCGTGCCGGAGATCAAGCAAGCGTACAAGAAGCTAGCCCGGAAGTACCACCCCGACGTTTCGCCTCCGGACCGGGTGGAGGAGAACACGAGGCGGTTCATCCAAGTGAAGGAGGCTTACGAGACACTTTCGGACCCAAGAAGCCGAGCTCTGTACGATAGAGACGTGGCCGGTGGCTTGCATTTGTCGTTTTCCGCCAGGAACCAATTCCGACAGAACGAGCTGAGATCGGAATGGGAGAGGGTGTGGAGCTCGCAGCTGACGGAATTGCAGCGGAGGAGACTAAACAGAGAGAACGTGGTCACGTGGGGGACCAGAAACCGGAAACGGAGAGAGACGCCGGTTCCCTTGTAATTAACCACTTTCTTCTTCGTCGGCGGCTCCGTAGTGTTCGGACACCGGAATTGAAATTATTTATTCTGTACATTACAAATATTTATCGATTATTGATTCTTTGATGTAACTCTTCTAATTAATGAATAAACTCCGTATCACAGATTAAAAAAACTAAAAAAATACATTTAATTATCTTGTGGTTTGTAGTTTCCAAAAGTAATTTTTTTCTTCCAAATTCAGTCCCTGTAATTTAATTTCTAGGATAGGTTCGTGTTCCCGACAGTTGAGATAAGTGCCCTGCCACATGGGTGTCCACATTAGTGTCACGTTGGCATAGATGATGTCGTTTGTTATCATATATGACAATGGAAAATTATTAAATTAATACCTAATTTAAATTATATTTTTTAAAAAAATCCATAATTATTTTTCGATGTCCCGCAGTATGCCAGACAGTGCGCGAGTACGATGCAAGTGCATTATGAGGGTGTGGCAGTAGTTGTCTCTGGGCTGGGTGACAGAGACGATGACAAAATCAAATTCAGCATTGAAAAGTAAGAGGCGGAGGGAGCGGGAGAAGGTGCGAGAGAGTAGGTCCCATCGGTTGGGGCCATCATGAAGGATTGGACACGGTCGTCTCCAACAGGAAGCCTATTGCCATCACTGTTGCGCCCAGCGAGATCTTTATCGACTTCTCGGCCCTCTCCCTAACCTAGGGTCTCGATGGAGTGGACCTAGCGAGAGAGATCCATCATCGACGAGCAACAATGAAAAGCTCACACGATTTCTAGAAATTGGCAATCCTAACAAGAAGCTTGGGATCGACGATGAGCCCCAAGAGCTCGTGATTTTTGGATGAAAAGGAAGAGATCGGGAAATAATAAAAAATTAAGAATTTTAATAATATACTTCAAATAATGTATTGATTTGGTGATAACGTCATTGTCACTTAGAATAACAAATGGAATCATCCGGACAAAAGTGGTGCCAACGTGTATAGCCATGTGGCCAGGCGCTTATCCGAATTGCCTAAAACTCAAACATGTCCGAGAAAATAAATCACGGGAACTGAATTTGAAAGAAAAAATTACATGGTTCATTTTTAGAAACTGTCAAACCACATAATAGTGAAATGTACTTTTTCAAAAAACTATTAAAACCACTTTGTCTACAGAGCACTAATTTTCCGGACTTTCGCGCACCACTATATAATTTAATTCGAAAATTGAGACCGGCATTCGATTATGCCGTTTGGTTCGTTAAACTAATTATGAGTATCCAACTCTAGAAGACGTGTTTCTAGAAAAAGAAAAAAAAAACTCTAGAAGACTATAAACGGACCAAGTCCTTCAACTAGGAATCAGTAAAAGTAAAACCAAGAGTTTAGACCAAGCGTTACGTTCACTGTAAAATATGAGTGGTCTATTCCGAATGTAAAACAATAACAACAAAGCTTACGGAACTTTGGTCATGCTACACTGTATAAATTGATTTTAAAAAAGTATTCATATAAATAGCGTCAGAATTCGACCAACTTTGGTCGCCATATCAAAAGACCATTAAGTCAAAGTTCCTTTGGAGGAGGAAGCTACCTAAATCTAATTATTGATGTGTAAGAAAAGAAATTTGAACTTTTTCCTTGCCGGCGGGGAAACCTTTTTTTCTTTTTTCTCTTCAAATAGAAGGAACAGAGAACAGAATTCAACCGTCCAGTTTAATTCATTATACACGACCGACCAATTGCAATTCCACATTTATCGGTTCCCCTCGGGTGGGCCGCTAGTATAGTAAATTAATTATCATAGATAGTTCTATTTTTTTGGTAGGAAAATTTTGTTCTATTTTAATAATTAGGCGAGTCTCAAACATCAAAAATGTATTCAAACAGCATTATTCTTCGGTTTGGATGTAATTAAGTCAATCACGCGAGTCTTCGGATACGCACATTTAGGGGAGAAAAGCAGGGTTCTTAAAAATGACCCAGAGATCGACTTAGAATTGGATCTGACTTCTAGGTTAGCCGGTCTGTCTGATTCAATCACTGGTCAGACTTGCATTTTTTTCTCTTCCTATTTTAATGTAATTTTTTAAGTATACATAAGTATATAAGTAAATATAAACTAATAATAATTTAAAAATATAAAATATACCATATTTTCATACAAATCGTCTGGTCTGACCAGATTTTCATAACAAATCATCCAGTCTGATCAGACCATACACCATTTTTTACCCCAAAAATGATGTGGACTTGTGCCTGATTCACGGTACAACCGCGTTCTCTAAAACCTTGGAGAAAAGAAGGCTTAACCCCGTTTTAATCCAATCCACGGAGAAAAACCAAAAGACTGTATCCAATATCCCACGTTTTAGCTCAGCCCAATTTAAAGTTGGGCAGAAATTATCTCCTCAACGGCCCAAAAGTTGGTCCTTGGTCCCCCGACATCCTCAGGAAAATCAACACACTTGAACAAGAAGTGAATTGTTACGATATGTTTGCCTTTACTTTAGTCGTAACATAATCTCTCACAGTGAATTGTTACGATATGTTTGCCCCTTTGCTCTAGAGCAACATTAACGCCTGCTCAGACAGTCACAACTATCCTGAGTTAAAAGGAAGTCTCCAAAAAACTAAACAAAAAATCCAAAGAGTTCAGAGCTTGGTTATACCATCGTTTCAGAACCATCAAACTCAAGCTTACTAAGATTAAAAGGAAATATACAATTTACATTTTGAACATGCAAGCAACGGTTTCCGAAGATCCAGGATATATTCATGTAAAACAGAGCACTGTCATAGATATGAATAATCAGATACAATTTTAGGTGCAACATGAGTTGGAGGTGTGTGAGAACAGTAGTCCCTTTGCTGTGGAGACACATTAAAACACACAAAGGAAGGAGATATCCGAAAACGAAAAAAAAAAATTGATACACAACAAGGCTCCAGATAATCCAAATGAAGTTAATTGATCACAAACCCCTATTGCAAACCAACTAATATGATAATAAAATCTTACCCAAAGCTCCAGATAAGCTGTTACTCAAGAAGCTTCACTCATAAGGACTTACACTTACATACGAACTGGCCATACAAAAAAAGTCACCAACCATTATCATTACGTGGATCAAGATTTAAGGATACAAAACTCAGGACTGTCAATTTCGAATGAAGTTTAATAATTAATGACAGACCCCTATTGCAAACCGACTAAAATGATAATAAAATCTTACACAAGGCTCCAGATAAGCTGTTAAACCTGTTTTCCCATTCCATTAGGCCAACAGAAAAGAGGCAGCAGTAATCAGTTTACAAGCAAATCATCAAACTGCCTTAGGACAAACTTCCGAAAGTGATAATAAATCTTACACTAACTATACCAGCCAATTAACAAAGCAAGTCATGATCAATAAGTCAAAACTATCAAAAGATAAGATCAGTTTTCCAGTAAAAATATTCAAATTTCTATCTGGTGATATCTAGATCGGAAAATCACGAAGTTTCCTTTCTCGAATCGTAGTATGATAAAACACATTGAAGCCCTCTACGTTTTTTTACCCCCATCCAAACAACTTTAGCATCGTGTCTTTCTCACCGTCCCCACTGCATTTGAAATACCCATGATGATGGTGACCAAGAATTTAGTACAGAAGATTAAACAATATTAACATATACATGAAAAACTAGAAAATTAATGAAGAAGCAGATTTAAAACTACTTGCTTATTTTCTCAGGCCTGCAGTGCATCGAACAGGTAAAGTAGTGCTTGATTATCAAGAAATAACAGGCCAACAAGAAAATAAAAAGGAAAGATGTGTAATGGAAAACACTCATCATCTGAAACGACGTACTGTTATTACCATACTACTTCAAAGGAAAGCAAAACCAACACCATTCCCACTGTAAATTCTCAAGACTCGTGATACTTGATAAATTAGGACCGTTACATTTACCTGAGAGAGGCCTTTGGTAGGTCCACTTCGAAGAAACCCAGAACCTAGCAACAAAAAGACATGCCATTAAAGAACTCAAATCTAGATAAAGGAACATTGGAGCTCTATGCTTCAAGAAACTCCTACATTGGAAAGATCTGACACACACACGTTACGTTGTCCATCTCAGCCCATAATCGCCTTCCATAAAAACTCCAAAAGACAGAGAGAGCCCACATTATTTTCCCTACAACATGAAACTCGATACTCTACAATTGTTTCAGCAACAATGTAAAGATACAAGAAAACATATACAATATATATTAGATAAACATGCAAGAAAAGTTTTCCAAAGATCGAGAGGACAAATCTGTAAAACAGAGCACCATCTCGGAAAGAAACCGTTAGACAAACTTGAAAGACACATTAATGCCGCCAAAGGAAGGAGGTCACTAAAATCGAAAAAAATACAATGAATTCTGAAATTCTGAAAATTAACGTAATAAATGTAGATGAAAATAAAAAATAATTTAGGAGGACATTATATCATACTCATCTTTCATACAACTAACTCCAACAAAGAGCAAGTCCACAATATGTTCCCCTAGCATGGAACTAACTCGGTATTCTTCCCTGTTTCAGTGCCAAACTTGTAAATATACAAGAAAGACATTAGATAAACTTGCAAGCAAATTTTCCGAATATCCATAATACAAACATGTAGAATATAGCACTATTACGTAAAAGATCTGTCAGATAAACTTGCAGGGCATACCCTGGGTGTGAACCATGATGTGATATTCATCAACTGCATCATCCCTTTGTTGTATAGACTCAATGAATGCATGTATGTATATGAAAATGTTTTATGCATGCATGCATGAATGTTTATGAAAGATGCATGTATATTGTACGTATGAAAAGCATAATTAATGACAAACTAGAGGGAAAATCAATCTTATACAAGACTCAAGAAAAGATGTCCCATCTGTTTTCGAATAGTATGAAAGTAAAATTTTAAGATATATCTAACAAAACTAGAAAGAAATCTAGAAAAACCTCAAGTGGAGCCAAAATTACATCACTTTCCAACACTAACTGATTACATAAGCCAAAGAACAAAGCAGGTCACGACTAATAAGTCAAACTATAAAAAGTCAATATCAGTTTTCCAATAATGATCAGTTTTCTAAACAATAATAGCATAAACATGAAAACAATTAGAAAATTAACAAAGAGGCAGATTAGAAACTTTACAATGATAAGATTAACACATTATTCAGATTTTCAAATTTAGTATAACATAATAACATATATATTTAAAAAAAATAGAAAATTAACAAAGATGCAGATAAAAGCAACTTCACGAAAAGAGGTAGTTTTTACTGTACTCCTTCAAAGAAAATCGAAACCAAACGGCATTCCCACTTTAATTGGGTGTTTGATTTAGTTGTTAGGGATCCGTTGTAGGTTGATGAATATCTATTAGTTGATTTTTTTAGTGTTTGATGAAAAAAAAAATAAACCTAAAAGCCTTTTTTTCAAAGAAAGCTTTTATATTATCAAATTACCATAAAGCCCTTTTTTTATAATTCACAAACCTTTTGTTTTTGTTTTCGGGACTTTTGATCTTCTTTTGTCCGATGAAATGATTAATCAAAATAATGAGCCACCGTTAATATCGACACATCTGTGATTGCCTTTTCAATTTTTTTGACATCATTCATCTCCGCATTATTTACTCCATCATAATTAATTAATTATCAAACTGCCACGCTTCTGCTTTTTCCATAAGTAGTATAAACAATTTAGCCATATCTTGATATACTAAATATCTAATAAATTATCTAACATCAAATTCAAACTAATGAAAGTTATAAACCAACAAAAATGGAGATAGAAAGAGATTTTAGATTAACAAAAAAAATTTAAACAATAACAATAATCTCAGTGGAATAACGTTTAAAATCAATCAAATGACCATTTGTTATATATTGGATCATGATGTTTATTAGTCAATTACTCTTATAAGTAATTTTACAACTTAACAACAATCTCAATACTAATTTATCAAACACTTTAACAAATATCTAATATTAGTTACCAGTTGAGTACTACCAACTGACAATTGATCAGCTAATAGTCTACAGCTAACAGCTAAATTTCATCAATCCTACCAAACATACTCTAAACTCTCAAGACAAACGCTCGATAATACGTTAGCATCGAAAAAAATAGGATGGTTATGGTTACATGCGAGAGTAGATGAGGCTTTTGGTAGGGTCCACCTCGTCAAATTCCAGAACCTAGAAACAACAAGACACGCGATTACGAAACTCGGAGCTAGATAAAACCGGAAAGCCGGAGCTCGATGCTTCTTCTAGAAACTTTAACCTCTGAAGACCGACTTAACACTGGTGGCGTCCGTATCGGCCGTCACGACTCGAGACGACGTGGTGGGATCTGATGTTTCGCCTCCGGACCGGGTGGAGGAGAACATGAGGCGGTTCATCCAAGTGAAGGAGGCTTACGAGACACTTTCCGACCCGAGAAGCCGAGCTCTGTACGATAGAGACGTCGCCGGTGGCTTGCATTTGGCGTTCTCCGCCAGAAACCAATTCCGACAGAACGAGCTGAGATCGGAATGGGAGAGGGTGTGGAGTTCGCAGCTGACGGAGTTGCAGCGGAGGAGACTAAATAGAGAGAACGTGGTCACCTGGGGGCCCAGAAACCGGAAACGGAGAGAGACGCCGGTTCCCTTGTAATTAACCACTTTCTTCTTCGTCGGCGGCTCCATAGTGTTCGGACACCGGAGTTGAAATTATTTCTTCTGTACATTACAAATATTTATCGATTATTGATTCGCTGATGTAGCTCTTCCAATTAATGAATAAACTCCGTATCACAGATTAAATAAACTAGAAAAAAGTACACCTAAGTATTTTGTGATTTGTAATTTATTTTCTTGGACATGTTCGAGTCTCGGACAATCGGGATGGTACCACGGTTTAGCAATATTAGTGTCTGGACCCTATCATACCGGTACCATACAACCATAGTATTTGGTATCATTGTACATTTACCATATTAATCTTTGTCTATCATGATTGTGACTTTCTAACTGTGTATTTATGTTATCTTTTCTATAATATGGTAGAGAAGACAATTACAGAGACAAAAGACAAAGAATGATGAGAACATTTGAAATTCTCAACCGTGAGCCTAACCTACAATTTCTATACTGCCTATGCACACAAGAAAGGGTTTGTTGTAAGGAAAGATTATCAAAAATAAAAGATAATGCATGAAGTGACATCTAAGGAAGTTTATTGGATTAGATATGTATGCAACAAGAAATTGGATTCTATGGGGACTTTATAGGGAGTGTCCTCATATGGGGACTCAAATCTAGACCATCTGATTAGCATCTTTTTAAAAATATTCTGATCTAATGGTGTAAATAACGCAAGGACATTTTTGACCTATTACCCAAACCTAAAAAGTCAAACAATTAATGATTTCTTCTTTTTTCTCTGTTTATCAATATTAAAAAAATCAAGTATTTAATGCATTCCTTCTTTTTAGTCCCATTATCATAAATATCCCTCTTTTTAAGCAAAATTTAAATTTAAAACACTAACCTTTGATATTCTTTCCCGTAAAAACCGAGACATTTAATACCTCCTCTTTTTAAATAAATCCCGAGGTATTTAATACCTCCCTTTTCACAATATTGACTTACCTTTTATTGGTTTATTGGTTTATTAGTTTATTGGTTTATTGGTTTATTGATTTATTGGTTTATTGATACTGGTTTATTGATTTATTAGTTTATTTATTTATTGGTTTGTTAGTTTATTGATTTATTGGTTTATTAGTTTATTGATATTGATTTATTGATTTTTTAGTTTATTGATTTTTTAGTTTATTGATTTATTGATACTGGTTTATTGATTTATTAATTTATTAGTTTATTGGTTTATTGGTTTATTAGTTTATTGGTTTATTGATTTATTGGTTTATTGATACTGGTTTATTGATTTATTAGTTTATTGATTTATTGGTTTGATAGTTTATTGATTTATTGATTTATTGATACTGGTTTATTGATTTATTAGTTTATTGGTTTACTGGTTTATTGATTTATTGGTTTATTGATATTGGTTTATTGATTTATTAGTTTATTGATTTATTGGTTTGTTAGTTTATTGATTTATTGGTTTATTGGTTTATTAGTTTATTGATACTAGTTTATTGATTTTTTTGGTTTATTGATTTATTGATTTATTAGTTTATTGATTTATTGATTTATTGATACTTGTTTATTAATTTATTGATTTATTGGTTTATTGATTTATTGATTTATTAGTTTATTGATTTATTGGTTTATTGACTAATTAGATAGGAGGTTAATTAATGGGAGAGAGAAATCAACCAATTCAAAAAAGGTAGTAGTTGCAGAGATTATGGAGAGAGAATATCATTAATAGAATTTTACCAAATTACCCTAGTCCCCATATGAGGACTCTTTATGAGTCCCCAACAAATCCACTCCCATGCAACAAGTAGAGTTTTCGATAGGATAAATAGAGTATCGAACCAGTAGATAGTGATGCAAAGCAATATCAACGATGTCAGAAAAGAACAGGTTATAGAGCCTTAATAACCTTCCATTTGTCCTTTGATAAGTCATTTTATTTCATAAATGAGTGAAAGTTACAACATAACCATGATCTTATTGGTCTCGAGCTATCTCATATATTATGGTCGAACAAAAAGATGAATCCCATGCAAAACCAAATTATGATCCTACAACATGACTCTAAAATTAATAATAGGTCTTCCTATGAAGTAATGGCAATAACAGCTGGAGGCGCCAAAAATCTTGGTTTTCTACTTATTGATGAGATAGCGTAAGGCAATAGCATTATATGAATATTTTAGGAAAGAGTTATATAAGAGTCCATCTTTTTACTATAAGGTTCATGTTGACAGTGACGAACAAATAACTAGTATATTTTGGGCTCACAAAAGGATGCTGCTAGATTACAAGTTATTGGGTGATTCAGTTGATTTTGATACGACTTACAGGACCAACAACAACTACCATCCCTTAGGTAAATTATTCGCATTCACACATGTAAAGCTATTGGTCTCTATATTGTATAACATAGAGTTTGATGTGCTTATTATAATATTAGTATTCTGTTATAGTAATATTGGTATCCTGTTACAGTAATGGGCTAATGGCTGTACCAATGAACTGTAATATTGATATCTATATTGCATAACACAGAGTTTGATATTTCAACTAGAATATATGGTTATTGCTAAGTGTATATATATTCTTTATTGATTTGGATATATAGCTCTTTTTGCTCGCTTCAATCACCATCAGATCATATGCATATTTTGAGCGGCTCTCTTGTACAATGAGACTACATAATCATTTCACTGGTTGTTTAGCATATTTCAACATTGCATAAAAAACAAAGCCCCAAAGACTATTTTCACTGACCATTGTTAGGCTATTGCTAAAGGTTTGGCTAAAGAAATACAAGATACTTACCACAGCTTATACATATGGCACATGATAGAGAATGTGAAGAAGAACCTTACTCATCTATGCACTAGTGATGTGTTAAAAGCGTTTAGCTATTTTATCAACGAAGTTGACGATGAAGATGAATTTGATTATTTCTGGAATAAGATGGTTAAGGACCATTTTCCACAGGGAGAGCATAGATGGTTGATAACTATTTATGGGCATCGTAGACAGTGGTCATCGGTTTAGGTCAGGAGAAATTTCACTATCGGTATGGTTTCTACCCAGCTAGTTAAATCCTACAACATTATTTTGTGAGATTATTTACAATGTGATCTCAACCTCATTGAATTTTTTACATATTTTAATAATATGGTTGAAGGAAGAACACGTGAAGAGAGTTTTGCTGAATTTCTTACAAAAACAAGATTGTCAAACAACAAACACAAAACAAACTCATTGGTCCTATCAGCAGATGTTTACACCCAATAAATATTTGAAAGGTTCCAATGGAAATACAAAGAATCTCACAAATACTATTTTATAGAAGTATCAAATAATGGTTTACCTTCAAGTAACCAATATTGTGAGTTACTTATATTAGAACGTTTGTTAGTAAAAAAATCCAAGAAATTTTGATGTTTAATGAATATGCGTAATATTGGTAACTTTGTATATACTATAGGAGGCACCTCCAAATACTCTATTTCAATGCGCTTAGGAGATTCAATTAGGATCGACAAAAGATTGGTGACAATTAAAATGGATGGATCAGAGGTTAAATGCTCTTGTCGATTATTTGAAAGCGTTAGAATATGTGTCAACATATATTGAAGGTAATTGACAATGTAAATGGATATCAAGGTAATGAAGAATTCTGCAAACTGACTCCTTAATATATTTTGAAGCGTTGGGCAAAAAATGTGAAAGATGGTTTACAGATACCCATGGACAATACCACACCCATGGAGAATTATGATCAAACTTTCAAGCATTTAACATGCAATATGAGTCATCTTGCAACTCTTGTTGTTAATGATCGAGAAGCTGCTAACATTGTGGATAAAAATGTTAAGAGTATGATACAACAATTCTATCATTGCAAAATACTAGGTAAATCATGTTATTTAATAATTTATTTAGTTTGCTATCCACTTCGGTTATTCTTACTGTGGTATTTATGCTTAAATGAAGGTACTCCCACAACAAAAGTACCACAAGAAATGGATGGTGTATCTACTTCAAAACTAATGGATAAAATGATAAAGAAATGAGTGAATCCAAGGAAATCAAAGGCTAGATAAGCGTGAACAGAATCGCACGAAAAAAGCAAAAGCAAAGTACAGTAAGGAAAGACAACTTGCAATTGAAGGCAACATTGAGCAAGAACTTGCTTGTACAATGTACAAGTCAAGGATTAACCAATGCAGGGGCAAAATCATATGGAATTGGACTTGAACCAAGTTTCGTTCGAAGAAATTTAACATGTTGATGTCAAAAAATTTGTTCTTTGATATTAGTTTTTATGTATAAAGATATTGTTTGTTTATTTAAAAAATAAAGTGATAGATTTTTGAATGTTGACATCTTTTTACTTTAGTGTTGGTGTCTATTTATTAGCATATTAGTACCTTTCTCCGTGACTATTGGTACATCTCAACGTAAATGTTGGCACCAAATTATGTCAATGTTGGTACCCATTTACGTGAATGTTGGTAACTATCAACATGTCTGTTAATATTTATTTATCCTATATGTTGGTACCCATTTATATGAATGTTGGTACATATCAATGTGTCGGTTGGTACCCTTTTATGTTTATATTGGAACCTATCAACCTCAATGTTGGTATATATTCACAAGTGTATGTTGGTGTCTATCTTCTTCAACTTTTGGTATCCTTTTATGTGTATGTTGATACTTGTCAATTTGAATGTTGGTACCAACATACTTGAATGTTAACAAAATTGTAATTGCTTACAATGAAATTCAACATCCACTATGTAAATATGACATACTTATATAAGAAATAAAGTTTTTTTATTAGAAAAATAAGAATATTCGAGAAAATAAAGTAAACAAGATTGTTCGAACATTCACTACTTGGAGTATTTACATTCTCTCGCCTTGTCCAATATCTAGGACACCAGAATATTGTCTTTATTAATAACTATTTCACAAGATATTTCTCTCCTCTTTCTTTTTCTAACTGTCCAAGAATTCTCATGGGATATTACCTTTGTCCCAAACATGACTGTAGTAACTCAGAAATTGGCATGCAAATATCTAGTAATTATTAGTGTCAAATTATCATGACAATCCTTGAATAATACTCCATTCGAAGTTATTGATGTCGATATTCATGGCTTCATTCAAATAGTCAGTGATAAGTCCTTGTATTTTCTTCCCATTTGTTAATATAATATCAATATTGATGCCTATAATCGCAGTAATCACAGGTAGGCTTCGGTGATCCCCATACTTATATCTAAAACAAGCCTTTGACTTTTATCCTCTCACATCTTGTCAACACTATGTGTCCATCAGAAAATCTATCTACATCATAAAAATGGCTAGCATAAGACTTCGTACTCTATTGCATGATACTGACTAAATACAGTTAGAGACTAAATATTTAGAAACTCATTGAGGTATGTATGGGAAAAACAATATGGTCGATGATAGTTTAAGCATATGTATCGACTATGTTAGCTGAAACCTATTTCCTTGATCGTAGTGATTGAACATCGAGCTCCTCTAGCCAAAACAACCAAATCACCAAATCGCATTAACCAATATACAAACTAATTTAATGAAATAATAGGAAACAACTTACTCCTCAACTTTGTACAACTAATGGTCTCTTGCATAATTAATTGAAATATTCATATCAGGTCCTTTCATAAATTGATAGCATTTTTTGCTTCTTCGACCATCTCAGGAGTGATAATGATGTTAGTGACAAATATTTTTGGGTTAGGGTTCTCAGCTTGACTCTTCTTAAAGGACTCTCTATCAACAAATTGAAAATCCAAATCGCCCCCTTTTTTGGTCCTTCTTAGACCTTAGTCCTCTTTCTTTTGTGATATTTGGTATATGGAGTTTTGCAAGTATTGCTAGGGAATCTATCCCTCTTTCCCTTCACTAACTATACAGGTGTACGTTGAGCCACTTCTTGTGTCAAATCAAGACCTAACAAAAAATTAGACAGGTCACTGTGTGTTATATGAACACCATCCAAATTGATAGCTAGTTCACCATTTCGAACAGTCCTTATGTTGTTCTCTTTAACAGGAGCATCTACTTCTTTAAATGGCACAAGAGATAGGCAGTTAGCATCACCATCCAATTCATCAACCTCTCCATAATGCAACATTTCTTTCTCTTCAACAATGTCATCGTTCTCCCTCTATTTATTTACTATGTCTTCAATAGCAAAAGACGACTAATGGTAATCGTTAACTCCCAAATCACAGTGGAAGCCATTATCATCAGGATGTCCATATGAATTAACCTCGTTAATGACATCATTAGACTCAAGCTGCATGTTCTCTTATATACCCTAACCCTAAAAGGTGAGTTAACAGAAATCGGTGATGCTCGGTACAGCAATAGAAGAAGAATCCATTCGTTCGCCTCTACCATAACCGTCGCCTCACTAGAAATCTCATTGTCAAAGCAAAAAATTTTTTAAAAAAGAAAGAAATGTACCTTGTTGTCACAATCATCTTTCTCTCTCCAGTTTCCATCTTCGCTCACGGTCGTCTCTCTTCTCGAAGCTCTCTCTTCTTCGCTCTCTCTTCTTCGTCGTCTTCTCTCTCAAGTTTCTGTTTTCTCTTTCTCCGTTATGGTACGTGCGCCTAGCGTTTCAGGTTGATGGAAATATAGATGCAAAAGATAATATTACCCCTCCTATCTGTAATCTATTAAAATGCGAGTTTTAAAAAAACTTTTAAAGGCCCATTTATTGGTACAGGACGGTCTTGGGCCAAATTACACATCCAGGACCGAATCCTGGGCCATAAAAATTAAGAAATCAACGTGGGCGGGCCAAACATTAAATGTGGGAGGTTGCAAAATTTGAATATTTGATAAAGGAGGTTGAGGCCTCACCATTAGACGTGACTACATTAGACGGTTTTTATGATTTTTATTTTTAGAAAAGGAAACACAACCCCTTGCTTGATGCACCTCTTGACAGGAAGAAATATTAGAAGAGACGGGAAGAAAAAAGAAAAAGAGTAAAAATAAAGTGCGAGAATTGCAGAACTGCTTCAAGTTCAACCACATTAAAATTTCAGTCGAATATTAATTGGAGAGGATGTCGAGAGAAAGAGAAGCAGCTTGAAGTTGTACAGCCGGGAATTTTGCAGTTCACCCGAGTTATTGTTTCAGTATTATACAATTCTCTTATATCAGGATTTATATCTAGCAGGTTTTACACAAATTCTCAAACAATGTTTAATATTAACGTAATCTCATATCATATTGTTATTTAAAAAAATTAAGATACCATTGGCCAAATGTATTTTTAATATATATAAATACCTGGCGACCAAGTGAAAGTGCACACCCCGCGCAAATCTTTGAGAGATCTAGAAAATGGTAAATTAAACGAATGAATTTTGTAATATCCCCCTCTTGCCCCTCCCACTGCTTTCTAGGATCTTCAATAGGATCTTCAAGGGGATTTAAGGAATCAAAGTCAAGTGAAGTGGATCTAAGGAATCAAAGTAGGATGCCCAAAGTGAGAAGTGTTGCACCCCTTTGAACAAATCTTTCTTTGGTTTCAGTGGTGAAAATGTTATAGAACAGTCACTAGCGAGTCCATGTTGACACCTTTTCCTCTCGTTTACTTTCTTAGTACAAAATCGCTTTACACCTCGCGGTGCTTACACCTCTCGCCTATCAAAGTTCTGTTCAAAAACCCCATCCATCATTCCACCTTCTTTCTAAATAAAAAGAGGATAGGCTATAGTCAATGCTTGTGAAGTGGGGTTCAGGTAATTTTTTGGGTAGATAAGTTAGGGGCCTAACGTGATAAATAAGATTACGTTTATAGCACATGTTATGATTCAAGTGTTAAGTATGCCTGCGAAGGAAACTTTGGAATAGGAGTAAGACAAACCAAAAGAATATATATATATATATATATTGGCTGGGTAGTATAAGTGATCAAGGAGTGGTAACTCATATAATTGGAGAAAATTTTGCCCGGAGTTCCATTACTATTAATGGATGGCTCCACGTTGGGGGTCATGCATGTAAATACATCTCATAGATAGTTTCATAAAAGTTCGAATGATTGTAGTGGATCTAATCATTTTAGTTGTAGATTGAATTTCTCTGGATGTATTAATTGATTTACAACGTGTTTACCTAAATATCCAACCATTGGAATGAGGGTCCAGACTTGCGTCAACTTGATAGAATGTAATTCCATTTTCTGGATCGATTATTTGGAGTTTGGACTATCTTATGCATTCGAACCAAGAAATAGGATGCAAGGAAAGATGGTATACCAGCTCTTATATTAACAGGAGTTTACTACATAAAAGATACGACCAGGCTTCCCTCTCTCTCTCTCCCTTCCAGTGGAGTTTTCTAGGGTTTAATACCCTTTTCCTTGTCCGCCGCTCACCTCCCTTCCCCCCCCAATTAGTTAACATCCTCCATCACCTCTCCCCTCCTCCCCTCACAACCGTTCTCCACTCACCCTAGACTTCCACTATCCTCACGTCCAAGCCCTCAGCCATCTTCCACTCTCCTCACCTCCGATTCTCCTCGCCTGCACTGCTATCCAAGCTTCCTCCCTGTCCTACCATTGTCCAAGCATCAGCTCCAACATCCAAGCCCTTGCCGAGTTTGTCCACTGTCCAGCCTCTACCACCGCACAAGCTTCCCATCTTCCAAAGTCCAAGGCCCATCGTCGGAGGTTGACCTAGTCCTCGTAGGCTAGCCACAGGTGCTATACCTCCGATTTCTTCCATCCACAGCCCTACACCTCCATTTCTTCCATCGACTAGGCCTACACTGCCGTACAAGTTCCCCATCGACCAGCCTCCATCCAGCCCTCGCCTCGCCAACCATAGTGCTCAACCCTCCACCGTAAGACCTCTAAAGGCCGACCACATGCCTAACTCCGTGACTGGCCTTTTATTTGACTAGCCTAGAGCGCCTCTTAGTATGACCCAGGGGGTTGGTCTCTGTCAACCACCTCCCCGATTAACTGTTGTTCTTATTTTTTGTAGCCTTCTGTTGTTTAGGCTTTGCTTGGCTTTGCTTAGGTTTTGCTTGGCTTTTGTTCTAGGTTTTAGCTTTGTTCATGTGCGCTTTTGTCGGGATTGGTTTTTGCCTATTCCTAGATCCTTACGGACTTGTTGCCTGTTCGATGGTTGCGGGTGGAGAATCTTACCTTGGTCGATTTACGTTGACTTTGGCATTCATCTGAGTTGCATCTCGTATGCACTCAGTTGCCCTCTTGACTTGGTCTTGAGGTTATTGGCCGTAATTTTATTACGACAAAATTTCCCTCCACTCGTTGGTCTTAGGCCTTTATCGACCATCCATCGCTCCCCCCGTGCCACCTTGCAACCATGGGACTGGTTCTCTTATTCGGTTTGGTTCTCTAGCATTGCGTCTTTGTCTCGTTATCTTTCTTTATGTAACTCGTTTCTAATCTAGGCTTCGCGCCACTATTTTCTAAAAAAACTACATAAAAGATAGAGTTTGATAAATTCTTTCTGACAAAAGATTCAATAGCTTCTGTTGACTTCACTCACATATATATATATATATATTGGTGAAATAAATAAATAACTAAATATTTCCATACTTAGAGTTACCAATTTATTAATCTCATCTACTTCATGAAACATGTAAAACTTCTCGGGGAATGACCATTTTGATCAACTATTCTATTTAAATGCTTTGTCTATATAAACTTTGTTTTAATTAACGTTCAACACCAATTTCACCAACTTCAAAAAATTAAATTATTTTTGGATCCAACAAAAAGTTATAACCAAATACAGAACAAGACCAACGTAAAAAGCTGGACCGTAAATTCGGAAAACATACCAAAAAACTAGTCTAATTCGACAGTTCTAGACTTCTGGATGCGAGGCCGTTGTACATAGTCCTCACACAAGTCAATACACAAAGCCCACGGGCCAAACCAACTAGTTCTAACTTCTAATGCTAAAAAAGCCTAAAGCCCAACTCGGTGCGAAAGCAAGAAGCAACCAGAATCTTCTCCTTAAGCCCTCACAAAATGCATAACCGATGCATATCACAAAAGAGAAAAGTAGAAAACGACCATAGCGAAGAAAAAGAAAAAGAAAAAAGAAAAATAGAAAATGTTCTTTTTTTCATAAGAGGATTGGAGTAGAATGCAGGTCGGATCCTACAACTGGGTGTTGAAGTATGGAGCCTAATAGTACTTTGGAAGGTTGATATATGCCTAAGGATACCTAGGATTCGACCGTTTCGAAATCGAAGCAAGTATGAGGAAAAAAGGAGAAGCTGAAAACTAGCCCGGAGGAGGCCAGTACTCAGCGATCGCTGGGGTGTCCCGCTGAGACCTCAAGCATTCACTGGGAGGGTACAGAAAATTGCCAGAACTCGAGCCCAGTGTCTGCTCGGGAACCCAAAACCATCCTATACTTTGCCTAATTAGTCCTAATTAGGTTAGAACTTGTTGGAGACTCTATATAAGCATTATAACCCTTCATTGCTTGTATGTATTAGCCTCTATTGAGTTCTAAAGAGCGTTAGAGCTTATATCTAGTGAAACGATCCTCTCCTAGCTTGGTACGCCCCCGGACGTAGATATTAGGTCAAACTGGATTACCAAATCTTATTGTCGTATTCTTTTTTTTCATTTCATTTATTTTTGTTTTGCTCGATCGTGATCATGTGGGTGTGTTATTGAGGGTTTGCTCGTATGCATACTTCGGGTTTCAGTTGTAGGAATCTGTAACAATTGGTATCAGAGCTAAGATCAAGAATCCAATAGGAGCATGAACGATGGGAGGTACCCAGTTGAAAAGTTTGATGGGATGGACTTCGCCTACTAGAAGATGCAGATTGAAGACTACCTCTACGGGAGAGATTTGCATCAAGTACTCGAAGAGAAAAAGTCGACAGACATGAAGGAGGAGGAGTGGAACCTTTTAGATAGGAAGGCGATAAGCATGATTCACTTTTCCTTGTCCAAGAACATGGCTTTGCACACTAGGAAAGCAGAGTCGACAAAAGAGATGCTGAAGATGTTATCCGATATGTACAAGAAGCCATCAGCCACAAATAAGGTTCATCTGATGTGTAAGTTGTTCAACTTGCGGATGGCAGAGGATACGTTAGTGGCCAATCATCTTAATGAGTTTAACGCGATGATAGCGGCATTGAACTCAGTTAAGATCACCTTTGAAGATGAGGTACAAGCTCTTATTTTTCTAAGTTTGCTTTCTGATAGCTAGAGTGACACAGTCACAGCGATGAGTGCCTCGGCGGGGAAGGTCACGTTGAAGCTGGATGAGGTTAGGGACTTGATCATAAGCAAAGAGATTCGAAGGAGAGAGTCTGGGTTAACTTCTGGTTCAGCATTGAATGCAAGTAGTAGAGAAAGGTACGAGTCTAAGAAGGAGGGAGGAAATCGCGGTAGGTCAAAGTCCAAGAAAGATTTGAGCAAGGTCCAATGTTAAAAACTGTGACAAGTATGGACACTA
Source organism: Hypericum perforatum (assembly GCA_012979155.1). NCBI lineage: Eukaryota > Viridiplantae > Streptophyta > Magnoliopsida > Malpighiales > Hypericaceae > Hypericum > Hypericum perforatum. Next base: position 19,386 of record SOPF01026208.1, read on the forward strand.
CGCAGTTAACTGCAAGGCACCAAAGAGGGAGGACTCTTCAGCGAATGCTACAACTGAAGACCATGAAGATGCTTTAATCTTTACTGTATGGAGTCTATTGGATGCTTGGGTTTTGGATTCAGAAGCTTCGTATTACTCGTGCAGCTAGGCGAGAGTGATGGAAAACTATGTCCAAGAGAAGTTTGGCAAGGTTTATCCAGCGAACGATGAACTGTTGCAAATTATGGGCATGGAAGAAATACGGATCAAGATGTCAAATGACTCTACACTAGTGTTGAAGGGAGTGAGACACATTCCAAGACTAAAGACGAACTTGTTATCCGTGGGGCAGCTAGATGACGAAGGCTACAAGGTGGTCTTCGGCTGCAGATCTTGGAAGATAACCAAGGGGGCTATGGTGTTAGCTCGTGATTTGAAGGAAGGAACCTTGTACACAACAAGGAGCACTCAAGATAGCATCAATATTCCAAGAGGCTTGGGTGATGCGGATCTATGGCATAGTTGTCTTGGCCATGTGAGTGAGAAAGGAATGAAGGTGCTATGCTCTAAGGGAAAGCTACCAGGTTTGAAGACCATGGAAGTCGGGCTATACGAGCATTGTGCACTTGGGAAGCAGCGACGAGTGAGTTTCTCTAAAGGTGGAAGCACTTCGAGGGAGCAAGGGCTTGAGTTAGTCAACACTAGTGACATCCTTGAGTAGTACGATGTACTACAGAATCTCTGCTGAGGAGAATGATCTTAAGGGATACTTGAGATCGACGGATGATGGCGAGCACAAGCTTCAAGAGTTGAAGGACCAAGTGACGTGTCCAGTAAGGTGAGATCTAGTGTTGATAAGGTCAAGCTAGATACTTTCAACTCGGGTAGGAGCGAGAAGGTGCTTGGTAGCCAAATTTCAGTGAGAAGATTCTTACCCGCTAACTAATGTCTCTTGTCGATAGGTGATAGTGAGCCAGGTACTTCGGGTTTCAATTGTAGCTTGTGCTCGCCATCATCCGTCGATCTCAAGTCAATGGCCGAAACTTCCCCGGTGTCAGAGACATGAATCCTGTTGTGCAGCGTTCCTTCTGACTCCGTGAATTCGAATACCAGGATGGGATGTTCGTATTCCATGCAGCATCCGACCAGCTTCAGCACATTACCATGAACGCTCATCCGAGACGCGACCACAATTTCCCTTACCGGAGAATCCATCGAGTAGTCTTTGTTGTAAACCTTCATAATTACCGAGCAGCTTTGGAGAAGGGATCTGTAAAGCTTGAAGCCTCTGCTTCCGCAGATCAGTTGACTTTGGTTGAAGTCCTTGGTTGCCTTGTTGATATCTTTGGCAGAGAAGAAGCAGATCGGATTCAATTTTCCATCGAAAAGCAAAACGGATTCCTTCAATAACATCCTTCCATTTCCCATGAGTACTGGTTCGCTTCCGTCCTTGGTTTCTCGGAAGCACGACATCCTCATTTTTCCTTGGAAACTGAATTGAGGAACTAAACAGATGCGTTAAGACGCAATATTAATAACAGATGCGTAGGCCGAAGGTCATAAGTTTCCAAGAAAATTTGATTATTCTAACAACTCGATTATTGTTAAAATTTAATTTGTAATTGGACATAGTTTGTCTAGATTCGTTCCTAATTCGATTCGTCTAGAATTTATCATAAGACGAATTGAATATAGTTTAAAATTTTTATAATTCGTCAAACTAGACAATTTAATTTAATTTTGATTCAAGTTAAGTTCGTATCGAATTCAAATATATATGCTAAAAAATAAAAATAATAAAGGGAATACATTTTTACTATGTGTATTTTTTTTTTTTAATAAACTAAAAACATTTTAAATCGTATACATACCACTTTTTATTATTTAAAATTTACACATTTCAATCGCAATTCTCTACTTATCTAATTAAAAATTTGTGATATATAAAATATCTCTCAACTTTACTAATTAGATATATTAGTCGTATTTATCATATAATTTTATCTATATAAATTTCTAAGTACTAAAATCTTAAATTCTAATACAAATAACATTTACACAATAATAACCCTAGTATATATAGGTTCTCACGTTGTGTCCATTTCGGTCATGGACCGTATCTTGGATTCATAAGTGTTTTCCCATTTGAAGCGACCTCACTTCACACTTACATAGGTGATCTCCTATCAGAAGTATCCTGCCATACTCCACCTTCAACAAGGTATATGAATCATTAAAAGCGTAATGTTTAACCTGCCACACCTCTGCAGGTAAACACCTGGGCAGCTTCTGAGAATGAGATAGGTTCCAGGTGATTAGTTGAACCCTCCATAACTAAGTTGTCTCATTGAACCAAGTTTGTGGGATCTCCACTCATCATGGTTGAGTTACCGCTTTGGACATTCTTTATTGTGTGGACTTTAATCCCACTCCCCTTACTGCATTATACATTTGATCTCGATTGATTCCTTTTGTAAAAAGATCAGCTCAATTTTTCCTGGGACTTTACTAGAGATCAATTGTCTAACGGTATTATGTGTCCAACAGATATGTCGAGGCTTACCATTGTACATTATACTTTTTGCTCTCCCAATTACAGACATGCTATCACAATGTATCAATGCAGGAGGTACTAGCTTTTCGCAACACAGACTATCCTTAACAAAGTTTCCATTCAGCTTCTTCCATAGCTTTGTTTAATGCTATAAACTCTGACTCCATCATGGATTGAGCTATGCATATTTATTTAGAGGACTTCCAAGACACCGCTCCTCCTCCTATGGTAAATACATATCCATTCATAGATTTGGAGTCCTTAGTATCTGATATCTAGTTTGCATCACTGTATTCTTTTAATACAACTGGATATTCAGGATAGTGTATCCCATGATTTATGGTATGCTTTAAATACTGGTAAACCCTTTCCAGAGCTAGCTAGTGATCCTTTACTAGATTACTTGTGAATCTACTAAGTTTACAAATTGAGTATGCAATATCAGGACAAGTACAGTTCGTTAAATATATCAAGCTCCCAATAATTTGCGCATACCTCAGTTGAGATACTGGGTCCCCTCGATTCTTGGCTAAGTGTAGATTCAAGTCTATCGAAGTTTTAGCCGGAAGTTTATCAAAAGCTTATAATTTCTTGAGCACGCTTTCCATGTAGTGGGATTGCGTCAAGATACTTTTGTCAGCTTTTCTAGAGATCTTTATCCCTAGTATGACGTCTACTAGATCCATATCTATCATGTCAAAGGAGTCCTTTAACATATTCTTAGTTTTCATAATAATCTCTTTAATGCTTCCCATAATTAGTAAGTCATCCACGTAGAGACATATAATTATGTAAGCTTTTGGTGTGCCTTTAATGTAATCACATTTATTGTACTTGTCGATTTGAGAGCTATTTGACAACATCGTTCTGCCAAATTTCTTGTGTCACTTTTTTATCACTTGTTTTAGCCCGTATAGTGACTTGACTTACCGACATACTTTATGCTCTTGACCAAGAGCCATAAACCCTTCAGGTTATGTTCCTTGATTATGCTTAGACTTAGGTACTTCAAACTTTGCTAGCCACCCCCACACTTTAATGTAACCGTAGTAATGCTTCTTTCCTTTTCATAGCTCATGTGGGGTTTTGTCACTTTTTCTTGTGTGATAACTTGCTTAGAATGAGCTGAGAGCACAGCTTCTCCCTACATTTTTTAGGATAAGCCTGAGCTAATCAATATTGTGTTAATCATCTCCTTAAGAGTTTGATTCATTCGACTGAGGTGAGTATGGAGCAATCGTATGAAGAATAATATCGTATGCTCGACAGAGTTCTTCAAACAGAGCTACATATAGAGTAGTCGTCTGACGAACAATGTTGTGCTCTCGACCAAGTTCTTTAAATGGAGCTACATATTCTCCTCCTCGATCACTTTGGATCATTTTTTATTTTTATGCTGAGTTGATTTTCAACCTCAGTCTTATACCTCTTAAAGGTCTCAAGAGCTTTGTCTTTACCTTTAGGAGATATACGTAATAATATCTCGTGCAATCATCGATAAACATGACAAAATATATCTTTTTTGCCTTTAGTTTGCACGTGCTTCATATCCGTATGAACTAACTCAAAAGGCGTAGTACTTCTTTCTACCAAATGGTAAGGTGTTTTGGCCATTTCAGCCTTCACACATACCTCACATTTATCGGAAGGGTTGAACTCTAGATTCGGTAATAAATTTAAACTTACTAATTTTCTTAGCGAGTTTAAATTTATGTGTGCTAATTTATCTGTCATAAATTAGAACACTCAGCCAAATAAGAAGAAACTTTAACTTTATTCTGACTATTAAAGGTACGGTATATAGTTATTACATTCATCTTAAAGAGCCCTTTTTTTAGGTAATCTTTGCCTACAAATTGACCCGCTTTGGTCAGTACATCAACCTCAAATATAAGCTTAAGACCAACTTTGCTTAATAGTGAGCCAGAAACTAAGTTTTTATAGATGTCTGAGACATACAGCACATCTTTGAGGTCAGGTTTAGGACTACCTCGCCTGGTCCGATAATGTTACGTTGTAGAGTTTTCCATAAATAGCTTTCGGCCATTAATTGGGATGTATTGGAAGTAAAGAGGCCCCCTCTATTTATAGGGGTGGAGGCTGCCATCCTGAAGGGTTACGAGCACACTCTGAATAGACACAACCTATGGCCAGCATGTTGTCTCTCACGTTACATCTCTTTGTATGGCTTCTAGATAGGCATTCAGCCCTCACGTCCCTTCAAAGTGGTTATCTGACTGCTTTATCCAGTCCTCGTCGCGTCCCTTTGCTAATCGATCTTATCCACCAGTCTCATGTCCCATCGCGGATAGGGAGCCTTATCCTTCTCTCGTGCTTGAGGTAGCTCTTGAAATCCTTCCAGAGCGGGGGGAGCTTTTTGATCATCGCAGCCACTTAGAAGGACTCGCTGAGTTACATCTCTTCAGTGTGGATCTCATGAAGGATTAGCTATAGCTCTTGCACTTGGTCGATGACCTTCTTGGAGTCCACTATCTTGAAGTCGAGAAATTGCCCGACGATGAACTTCTTTGTCCCGATATCCTCCATTTTGTACTTTTTCTCAAGTAAATTCCATAACTCCTTAGCGGTCTTGGCTATTGCGTAGACATTGTAGAGTATGTTATCTAGTATATTTAGGACATAGTTATGGCATAGGAAGTTGTTGTGACTCCATGCATTGAGGACATTGATCTTTTGTTGATCTGTCTCATCCTCCGCGATTTTCAGTGTATCCTCTTTCAGAAATCGTACCAAGTTGAGCGTGGTCAGATAGAATGTCATATTTTGCTTCCACCTCTTGAACTCTGTGTTGTTGAACTTTGCTAGCCTTTCGGCATGGACAGTTCCTAGTATCGTAGTCAATGCGATGGTGTTAGTCGATGCCATCTTCAAGTACACGAATCTTGTCTTACGATTGTTGGTCATCAAAGGGTGTGTACTTGATTAGGATCGGACTATAGTCGAGGTAGTGTTGGACACTTTCTCCGTAAGACAAAATTGTCTCGTATATTTTAGTGCACTACGGGCTGTGGCAATCGTCCCCAAGATACAATGACTATTTTGGGCGTTTCCAAGATTATTGTATACAACTCTCGAACTTTTGGGTGAATCCTTATATACCCGGAACTTTCGTACTCTTTCTAAAGAAGGGAGGAAGAGAAGAAAACTATGTTTGGATGATGCAAGCTGTTCGAATAAATAAAATGGCAAGAGGAGTCTTCTTTATATAGGTGTTGAAAGACCATGTTTAGCATTTCTCAAAGGACACAATTGAAAAATTATGTCCAAAAATCACATGTATTTTTAAAGAGACACATCCATTCATTTTATTTTATTTTTTTAATCATTTATTTTAATTGTTACCAACTTGTGTCTTTTGGTTTTTACTTCCTAAAGACACCAACAATATCTCTTATGTTGGATTATTAGCGGCCAGTGCGTGACAAATGTTGGATTTTATTGACTGTCGTGTTTAGTTAAGTTGATCGAACTCAATTGTTTGATTTTTTTTATCAGATTAGAATGAGAAAATTAAAATTGTTAGACATAGACTGACTGTTTTTGAGGAAAATTTAGAAAAAAATAATAGTAGCTAATTTGAAAGAAAGTGGAACACCTTCTCAAGAAAAAGAAAGTAACAGAAAGTAATTTGAGTGGTGATTTTGAGAGGGAAATTGACACTCATTACTACTTAAGCAATAATCTTATTTTCTTCTTCTTACGGGTATCATATAAATTTAGTAATTATGAAAATATAACATTTATATATTCTACAAGTAGGCCGTAGTCTGAATTTATATGAAGTTTACCCATATTCAGATCCTAATATTAAAAGTTTCCTATCTACAGAGCACATAAGCGACCCTAGATCCGCAAGATGAGTTGAAGAGCCCGGGGTTTCAATTTTTTTCTGTCATTGTACCAATTTGTACGAAAGAACTAAGATTTATTATTTTGGAACGAGATTCAAACATCAAAATGTTAAAAGTACAATACAAACCAACTACTTCGGCTGAAAACACATGAAGAATAAGTTTCTAGTACCTAGAGAACAATCCAAAAGCAGGATTAATGATGGTAAAGCCACCATCCAACGACATATTATGGCCACTCATGTACTTTGACTCGTCACTCCCCAAGTAAACGGCTGCCTCAGCGACATCGTCTTCCGTGAGCTTCACACCATTTATGTTGGAGTAAACGCCTTGTTTGGCGTCCTCCTCCATCTTGAAGAAGTTAGTTATTTGGCTTTTGACGAAATAGGGAGACAAACAGTTCACTCGGATCCCGAACCGGCCAAGCTCAGCCGCGGTGTTTCTGGTGAGACCAACGAGTCCGTGCTTGGAGCTGGTGTAGGCGTGGGTTGCAACACCACCAACGCTAGAGGCGACACTCCCCAGTGAGATTATGCTTCCCCTGCGTGCAGGTATCATCACTCTCGATGCGTGCTTGGTACCTAGGAAACAACCTATGTGCGATATATTGGCTTGTCAGTCGTCTCCTAGATTTTGTACTTAAAAACCAATTTCACATTTTTGTCCTATGACTTTATATACTGGAGATCATTAAAACCATTTAAAATATTTATGATAAATTAAAAACGTTATTTTCGACACATACATTCTTTACCCAAAACTTTATTTGGATTAAGTACATTAAACTTTTTAAACAACATAATTTTCCAACTCTTTAAAGAGGTATCCCTCACGTTTTGAGTACTTTTATAGGGTACCTGTTAAGTTGACCTTAAGGACTCGTTCAAAATCAGCCAGGTCGTTGTCGAGGATGCTGGGTACGCGTTGATCTATAATGGCAGCATTGTTGATCATAACGTCGAGCTTGCCGAACTTGGAGACGGCAGCGTTAACAGCATTCTCGACCTCCGTTTCGACGGAGACGTCGCAGTGAACAAAGAGTGAGACGTCAGGGCCAAGCTCGTCGGCGAGCAACTTCCCTGGGGCGTCCTGGATATCGGCGATTACAACTTTGGCCCCATGCTTGCAGTAATGCTTCGCCATGCACTTCCCTAGAGCTGTTGCGCCACCCGTTATCAATGCAACCTTTCCTTCCAACCTGAAACCAAGTGAAAATCATACATTAATTCTATAAGAAAATTTTATGTAAAGAAAACGAAAATCAAATGCTTGTGTTTTACCTCTTTGCATTTACCGGGAATGATCCATCGGCTTGCATGATTTCAAGGGCAAGGCAAGGTTTTTTTAATTCAACTGTTGAAACTTCTGATGTTGGCGGCCTGTTAGTTGTCGCGATCCTTTTGAAGTATGAGACTTAAAGAGTTATTTATAGACTGTCTTACGCTTCAAGCCCTCCGAATGTAATTATAAAATGTACTATTTGTAGAGCGATCCTTAAAGAAAATCAATAGTGATTGACTCCAAATTAATGTGTAACTTGAATATTGTTTTTGAAAGATTTATATAGTTAAACTACATAATTATCAGACTACTTCAAGGTTTGTGCTCTTGGGTTAAATTTCCTTGATTTTAACGTGAATATACATAAATGTTTTGATATGATTTTGATGATTTTCCACTATATTAAGACCATAGTTGGCATGAGTGAAGAGATGACAAAACCTCTAAGCTTGCTTTTCCATGTATTATCTTCTCGTATAGTTTTTGTTAACTTAAAATAAGTTTTTTAATATTGTAGAATTATACTTACAAGTAAAATAATCTGTAAGTAAAGTGCACTTCTGGACGGCACAAATAAAAATATTTCTATATTTTCTACTAAAACCTCCAAAAATTTTCAACCAAAACTACAAAGCTACTTTATCTAGATATTTTCTCCCGGAAAAGCATGCTCTCTTGTTGTCGTTTTTAATTGGGCAAAACGGCGGTTGCGGCACAGCTAAGTGTCTATTTTAAGGGGTATAAAGTATTGCTATACAACGATTTGATAATTACAACGCCCTGTAACATGTTCTTTCGCTATAAAATGAGTTATTTTGATAACACTGTAAGATATAGTCATTTACTCGTTCCCTCCATGCAACCACAAAATTACATACATAATTATTCGGGTTAAATTGGATACAAAATAAAATTTATTTGAAATAATTTGGAGTTAAAAATATATAAAGACTTTTTTTAAAAACGTGAAAATACTTGGACCAACATAAAAAACTACACGGATTGATATCTCAAAACGAAAAAATTATATGTACCAGTATCGTGAAAATACTTGGACTAACATTTTTTTTTTTTTGGTGGAAAGTGGTGAGTGTTTAACACTCATGCATTGATAAAACTTAAGATATTACAGACTCAAAGTGGACAGGGCGTCATTCCTGAGAAGACGTTGGCAGTCTTCCGGAGGGTTAACAAGCACATGGAACCCTCGCGGGAGATGGAGCGCAAAATTGGATAGCCAATCCGCAACTTTATTACAAGAACGACTACAAACTACCACCTCTATTTGCCCGTGACGGCGGATGAGGTCTTTAATTTTACTCACGAGGACTGTAAGTGTGTTGCTCGAACCCACCCCCTCGGTAATATACCTGAATGCTGTGACTGAATCCGTCTCAACGATAACTGGCCGAATGTTCCTTGCATACACAAGCTCAATACCTTGCCAAATGGCCCAAATCTCAGAGCATGTAGCATTGCAATAGCCTAAGTTCCGAGCGAAACCCGTGCACCAATTGCCAGCAGAATCGCGAATAGTCCCTCCACATCCTGCTTGACCTGGGTTGCCTTTAGAACAGCCATCCGTGTTTAACTTGAAGTACCCATCAGCCAGGCTCGCCCAGGTTCCACTCTGAGTTCGAGCGGTTTGCTCCACGGGCGTACTTGATATATTATGATGCCAAGCAACTTGGAAGTCTTTCGCTTGATGACATATGAAGTCAACTTTATCCTGGGGGGGGTCACCGCTGTCAAATACAAAATTGTTCCTCCACTTCCAAGTCCACCAGCAAGAAGTACTGAAAATTAAGTTCCACTCTAGTTGCTCGCCCACTTTACAAGTGCTGGTGATGTTCTTCTGGAGCCAACTCGCACAATCTGCAGTAAAAAACCAATGTCTATGCTGCTGTGGGATAAGTGTAAACCATAAGGACTTAGCTTTCGGGCAGTCACGGAGTAGATGTATGATTGTTTCCGAACGGTCTCTGCAGTAAGGGCAGTATGGAGTAGGGCTAAACTTCCTCCGATAGCGCTCATAATTAGTCATGATTCGACCCTTCATACATGTCCATAAGAACAAACGTATCTTCTCTGGCACCTTTAATTTCCATATACCTCTCCAGCATGTTTCTTCGTGGGGACTTTGCTGCAGTCCGGATGTTAGCTGCAAATAAGCTGACTTTGTCGTGAAATCACCATTCTCCGTGTACCTCCATGAGTAAGAATCCGTGGTCCCTCCTCGACTTCCTACTACGACAGGCATCAACTTTTGCTTTATACCTTCGGGAAGTAGAGGCTCAAGAATGTCCCACTTCCAGCCAGCTTCATCATTCCAAAACTCACTCACTTTTTTATACCGAAATTCCGGTGGAATTTGTGGGGAGAGCTGTTCAAGAGTACCTACCCCTGGTATCCAGTCATTTTCCCAAAATAGGGCCTTCTGCCCATCTCCTATTACCCACCTGGTGCCTTGTAGAATGGTCTCCTTCACCTGCATTATTCCAGACCAGATTGCAGAGTTATTCGAGCTCCGCTTACTTTGGAGGGGGTTCTGGTCTTGAGCAACATACTTCCTGGTAAGGATTTGTGCCCATGTAGTTTCTGGTGTAGTAATGAATCTCCACCCGAGCTTCGTAAGGAACGCTTTGTTGGCATCTCTAGCACTTCTCAGGCCCAGACCACCGAGCATCTTAGGCAGGCAAATCTCCTTCCAACGTACTAAATGAATCTGCTTACCTTCAGGACTCGCTCCCCAGATGAAATCACGGCTAATCTGATCTAATTTGTCACATACACTCGCTGGTAATTTCAACACTTGCATCGCATAAAATGGGAGGGTATTAAGAACTGACCGAGTGAGTGTAACTCTACCCGCCATAGTCAATTGCTTTGCCTTCCACCCCGAGAGTCTAGCCTGGGCTTTGTCGATGATATGCTGAAAAGTGTTCCTGTTAAGTCTAGAATGTAGTGTGGGGATACCCAGATACTTCCCCAAATCCTTCGTGCTTTGTATACCCAGGGAGTCGCTAATCTGTTTCACTTTATCTTCTTTTATGTTACTTGAGAAGAAAACCCGTGATTTACTCTCGCTTACCTTCTGTCCAGATTCTCTACAAAAAACTGCCAAGCCTTCCTTGATTAGTTTAGCTTGTTCAGGTGAGGCTTCCGCAAATAACACCACATCATCCGCAAAGAAGAGATGAGAAAGTTCCGGTCCTCTTCTTGTCAAGCGGATTGGTCTCCACTTTCTTGCTTCCGTGGCATTCTGGATCCAGTGTGCTAGCCGTTCCATACACAACACGAAGAGATATGGGGACATAGGGTCCCCTTGTCTAAGCCCCCTAGAAGGAGTAAATGAGTTCGAGACTTCCCCGTTCCAAGCAACGCGCATGGTGACTCCTGTGACACAATTCATAATCAGTTCAATAAGCTGTTGTGGCAGCCCGATCTCCTCAAGGGTATCTTTTATAAAACTCCATCGCAACCGATCATAAGCCTTCTCTAGGTCTAGTTTGATAGCCATCCAACCCTTTACACCTTTCTTTTGCCGCATGGAATGTATAGCTTCCTGCAAAACAATAACGTTGTCAGAAATCTGTCGCCCAGGCACAAAGCTCCCTTGGGTTGGAGAGATAAGAGCCGGAAGCTTAGACTGTAGCCTAGACACTATTATTTTAGTAAGAATCTTGTATGGGAAGTGCAGAGACTTATGGGCCTGAGTTGTTGAAAGGTTTCAGGTGGCTGGATTTTGGGGATAAGGATAAGGAGAGTCTCATTCAGTTTCGGATTGATGGAACCCGTGGTAAAGGCTTCATGGATAAAGGCTAGTAAACTGTGTTTAATTATGCTCCAGCTTCGCTGAAAGAAGATGGCTTGAAATCCGTCGATTCCAGGGGCTTTTGTAGGAGCCATTCTATTCAGTGCACTCCGTACTTCCTTTGTTGTGATTGGTTTCATTACTTCTGACAATTCTTCATTCGTCCAGGAGGGAAATTGTCCCCGAGGTAGTTGAGAGGTAGCTGATCTTGAGTCTTCTGTGTAAAGTGACTTGTAAAAAAGTAGCGCCATTCTTTCCAGTTCCATCTTATCCATTATCCAATTTCCACTAGTGTCCTTAAGACCCAGGATCTTGTTCTGACGACGCCGCACTAGTGTAGTTGTGTGGAAGTACTTGGTGTTCCTATCTCCGTTTGTTATCCACTTTTCTCTTGACTTCTGGAGCCAGAGTATTTCCTCCTGCTGGAGAACTTCGTCCAATTGTGAGCGCAGCTTCCTATCAAGCTCGCATAACCCTCTGTTAGGTCGGCTATCCAAAGCTTTCTGAAGACCGTTCAAGCGTGCAAAGAGTCTTCTTTTGCGCCATTCTATATTGCCAAATACCTTCCTGTTCCAATCACACAACTCTAATTTTAGTGCTTCCAGAGCCTCCTCAATTGCTCTATTAGAGTCCCAACTTCCTTGAACAACCCGAGCAAAGCTCGGATGAGTCAACCAAGCTGCTTGAAACCGAAAAGGGCGCCGGCGTCCTCTACCTATGTCTCTGTCCAGATGTTGAATGAGAATGGGAGAATGGTCAGATTGGTAACGGGCCAGGTGTCGTACTCTTCCTTCTGTCCAGCGCAACTGCCAACTCTCATTACAAAGTGCTCTATCTAGCCGTTTAGAGATCCGCCCTCCATTTCCTGTAGTACGTGACCACGTAAATGGTGAGCCAATAAAGCCTAAATCAATGAGCCCAAGTTGATTAATCCATCGGCTAAACTTTCTGTCTTGGGGTTGTAGGTTCCCAGAGCCCCCTTTACGTTCCTCCAATCTCGTTATGGCATTAAAATCACCCATGATTAGCCATGGCTGTTAGTCCCCTGGGTTCAGTGCAGCAATCTGGTCCCAGTAAGGCTCATTCCCATATACCGGTGGGAGCGCATAAACTATTGTAATCATGGATGGAGCTTGGTTCTTGTAAGTAACCTCCGCATGCAGAAACTCTTTTCTGGTTGCCAGCACCCTCACAGTAATACTTGACGACCAGAAAAGCCATATTCCTCCCCTTCGCCCTACTGCCTCTACTCTATGGAACATCATTCCTGTCTTCTTGCAAACTATATCTGCTTGGGCGCCACTGATTTGGGTTTCCAAAAGAGCAGCGAGACAAACATCATGATTTCGGACCAGAAACTTAAAAGCTCTAAGACATCCTGGCTTCTTAGCGCCGCAACAATTCCAAACTAAGGTTGTATATCCCATGGGCAATATAATGCAACAAAACTGAGTTAGACTTATAGGTGCTGTAAAGCAGACAAGGAAACCTCAGTTCTCGGCCATGGGACTAGAGTCCCCTGCCGAATCTGATGCATCCATCGTGACAGGGGCAAGAAACCCCTGACCGCGGCTGTCCTCTGATTGAGAGAAGGTCTGGTCCCTCTGCAGTACTTCATCTGCTGGAGAGGGTGGTGTGTTGATCAGATGAGGCTGGTTCAATTTATGCGGGTCTGGAGGGTTCTCTTTATGATTTGTGAGGGTGGAGATTGGGTGTTGGGGTGGTTTGGGGTCTTGGGATTGCTTAGCTGTCATCCGGGTGGGGTTCGGGTTGATGTTTTCTTTTGGTGTCCTTGTGCAGTCGATGGCTATTTGGATTTTAGTGTTGAGGAGGTTATCATCATTTCGGGCTCTCTTCAGGATCTGGTTAGGTTCGGGTTGAGTGCGGGTTGGGGTAAAAGGTTTCCTGGTGGGTGCTGATTTTGCCTTCTTTTTGACCCCAGAGGTGCTGGCTGATTGACCCTGGGTGCTATTGAAGAAGTGGATAGGGGCTCGTGGTTGACTCTGTACTCTTTCTGGTTTATCTTTCCCGTTCTCAGCCATATAGAGTGCCTCAAATCTGTTCTCCGTATTTGGCTCTTGCCTTGCTGTCAGCTTATAGCTTTTCCCTTTTTTAGCAGCAACCATCCACGGACCCAGATTCTCCTTCCTTACATCTTTGCCATTGGGCATCGGGAGTTCCATAGCCCCTTCACTAGTTGGAGCATTAGCCGAGTTACCACTAGTATTCGCCGAGCCTCCCTTCTCACCAGCATCGCGCTTCGGCCCTTCTGGACAGCCTTCCTGGAGATGACCGTACCTTCCACAGCCGTAGCAGATAGTGTGCAGGCTCTCAAATTCCACTTTCTGGTTCAGGTCACCTATACCAATTTCTCCAATAAGAGGTTTAGACAGGTCAACCTCAACACATATTCTTGCAAAATGACCGCGAACTTTATTGGCTGTATTAGGATCCAGCTTCACAAATTTACCTATCCCAGCTGCCGCGACTTGAAGGAGATTCACATTATAATGCTGCCACGGGAGGTTGGGGAGTCGGATCCAAACCCAGGTTCGAGTGATCACATCCGACAGAGGAGAAAATGCAGCATCCCAGGGCCTAACCATTATATAATGGTCTTGGTAGAGCCAAGGGCCATCTTGAAGCACCCTAACATGTTCTAGTTCATTAGAGAAGCAGGCAAGAAAGTACCCGTTAGGCAGATCAATCAATCGAAAGCCTGGACCAGGGTTCCAAATCTGCTGAAGCCGATTAAGGAGTGCGCGGTAACCCACCATCCTTCCTAGTACCTTCACCACCACAGACTTTTTCCAGGGTCGTTCTAGCTGCTCCATAGCATAAGCGGACAAGTGGATCTGTGGACGCGAAGGATTTGAGGTCAGATCTAGCGATGCTGCCCCAATCGCAAGCCAATCTTCCTTGGGTTCACTGTAGTTGAGGGTAGGCGTTCCATTAATGCTGTTCACAGAATCGCGATAGGAGTGTCTCTGCGAATCGGAAGGGGATTGCTGGGGAGTTGTGGATAATCTTGTAGGAGAGGGAGGGAGTGGCGGAGGGTTGGGGTTTTCGGTACCAGAGGTTTTCGGTAGCGGGGAGAGTGGGGGAAATTGGGACTGGTCTAGGGGCGTAAGGGGATTCGCCCCCTGAAGCTGGCTGAGGGTTGTGAAGCTTGGGTTCAGAGGTAGAATGGTCTGTGATTGGCTGTTAGTTGTGATTGAAGGATTATCGGGGGGCTCAGGGTTGGGTGGCTGGTGACGAAGAGGGGAAGAGGTTGGGGAAAACTCAGGCTCCATAAGGTCTCTGCTAGATTATGCCTTGTTGTTATTGATGCTACTTAAATACTTGGACTAACATTGAAAGTCGCATTTCGGCTCGTGTCCTGCCCGATGGAATGACTACGAAAAAAATGTGTTCATAAAACATATATCCATTAAAGATGTGGGAAAGAAAACCTCTTCTGAGTTGATGTACCAAGTAATTGCATTAACAAAACATATACTAGACACGGTCCTTGCTGGAAAAGGAGTGCTCCCATGCATTCATTCCACTAGTCGTCCCCCGGATGATGGCTCCGAATTCTTGTTAATAATTCTAGTCTATCACTTGACAAATTATAGAAAAAAAAGTGGTAATAAAAAAGGGTTTTCAAGATAAATTTTATGCCATGCATATGAGAACCGTGATATATACAACGACTTGCTATCCTTTCGCAATATTTTGCAATAAAAAAACGTTATTTTGATAACACTGTGATTTATAGTCATTTACTCGTTCCCTCCTAATAACTAACATAATTGCTATCCTTGTACTAATCTAGCACTTTAATGCATCCGGAAATACATAAAGAATTATTAGGCGTTGAATTGAGTATAGAATGAAAAACACACTAAATTTTAGAAAAATATAAAAATACTGAGATCAACATAAAAAACCAAAAAGATCAATATTTTAACTGCTAAAATAATTTTCTTCCACTATACTTAATTCAAACTCTAATTCTTGGCCACTAGCATATCATTTTGTGAGTTCTTTGTTGGTGTCACTTTCAACGGAAGAATCAATTTAGTAATTTATGACGGATGTTCTTTGTATTTTAGATAAATATTCGCATATTGAGGAGGCGGTCCTCGAGTTGCGAGAAGCATTTCCGAAGTTTGAAACCCGTGAGTTTTTTAATGGTGTTACTTTAAAGGGAAAGGTTATTTGAGTAATTTTTGAGCATGAGAAAGAACTACGAAGCCAACTTCTGAGTTGTGAATTTCTTTTTTTGTCAGAAAAGCAACACCTTCTTTATTTCCATTTATTACTAGGAAGACAGGCTAGTAGTAGTACGCCGATCTATATCTAATTAGAAAAATAAACCTTGTCTATGAATTTTTTTTTTGTCAGAAAGCAACACCTTCTTTATTTTCCATTTATTACTAGGAAGACAAGCTAGTACAAATTAGAAAAATAAACCTTGTCTAATTTACATTAATAACACGGTCCTTCCCATAAAAGCATGCCTTGCTTTAATTACTTTTTTGGCAGCTAATAATTTTACATCATGCAAGTTTTTTTTTTTTCAAGAACTCCCATCAAATAAAATAAAAAACGGATACAAAAAAGTCTCACGCCCACAACACATCATGCAAGTTTAAACTTGAGACTTTTTGAATTTTATAGTGTCTAGTGTCAATAGACTACAATCCCTTTTTTTTGTCAAAGAGGGGGGCTAAAGACGCCCCTAACAGTGCTATTTCATTTAATCAAAAGCTGAGCTTACAACCGATCTCGGAAGAGAAATATCACTAATATCTCTTAGGAGAAAAGGTCTAATACCCATAGGAGGATTACAAAAATAGGAGCAACCCAAATCAAGCACAAAAGCTTGGTTGGCCATCCAATCGGCTGCCGTGTTGGCTTCGCGATAGACATGGTTTATCTGGACTTCCCAGCTTCTGGAAAGTAGTTCCTTGACGTCCAGGAGGATTGAAGGGCAGTGCGTTTCTGGTGGTAGACTACAATCCCTTTTGTGACTTGTTATGGATGTGGTTTGAAGAGGGTTCGATCAAGTTATAAATGCCCATTTTTAAACGGTTTGTAGTGAAAGGTATGCAATTTTTTTTCTTTCAAAAATGCATAACCATGAAGACCAAAATTAAACAAAACATGCGAGCGAGTATCATAATAAAAAATTATTATTACCGTGAAGACAAAAAATACATTATCCAATATGACAATTTTTATGGTATATTGCTTGCAAGTATGACATAACAAGAACCAAAGTGATTTGATTCAATATAAAGAGATTGAATTTTATGTATATATTGTGGGGAAAAAGTAACGAGAGTGTCAAGGACGATTTTGTGACGGCTTGGAGGCTCGTCCCAAAGTCGGCTTTAACGACACAAGTGATCAGATCACGACCACCACTACCTTAATGAGCTAAGCTCCTCTAACCAAGCTCTACTATCTGGCCTACTAACTAAGTGCTAATGCCCAGCTTAAGAATTAAGATACAAATAAAAGCTTGAGATTATTAAAAGATTTGTGTTGTGGTTGAGTAACGATTGATTCTTGTGTCCCTTGACCATCCTTTATATAGGCAAAAAACTCTGTCTTCTCCTTGCACTCGGATTCTTCTAATACCTATCCTAGAGGATGCTTATCCTTACCTTGTACCAAAACCCTTATCACCTAATTTGTTGGGACTTATCTCTTCCAATTAATTTGGAGCCCGAGTTTAACTCCTTTGACCACGTACAACCCCTTGTCAACGCCCTTCTAGTACCTTACCTAGCTGTCGTGACCCTCGCCTAGTCACGATCTGTTTGTGGACTTGCACTGAGAGAATGGACAACTTCCCTCTTTTGGGATTCCTACTTAGAAGAGAACAATCGCCTCTAACCAGAGTCACTTGATGCTTGAGTAGGATCCCTTCTCCGGACTAACCTTTCCTAAGGCAAAGTAGACATTCCTAAGGCAAGATAGACCCTTCGTACCTTCCTAAGATAAGGTAGCCTCTTTACACCATTCCGAAGTGAAATAAGCTCTTAACACCTCTCTAAGATGAGGTAGGCTCTTTGTACCCTCTTAATGTAAAGTAAGTTCTTTATGCCTCCTCAAGGCAAAGTAAGTCCTTTATGCCTCTTCAAGGCTCTTCACACCCTTCCAAGGTGAAATAAGCTCTCAGCACCTCTCTAAGGCAAGGTAAGCTCTTTGTACCCTCTCAAGGCAAAGTAATCCCTTTATGCCTCCTAACGTAGTGTAAGCGTGGTCAACTTGACTTCACTTGATGAAATGAACACAAATAAGTTGTGAGATTCGAATAATCAAATAAAGAACAAGTCTGGTCGTATCAAATTAGTAACCTAACGTAGCTAAGAGGATAAGAGGTACAACAATCACCAACTCCTGTAGGGTGATCGAGGGTTGCACAAAGTTGTGCGGTCAATCAGTGGCGAAAACTCGAACATAAGCATTCATGCGTGCTCAACAATTGCACTCAGTAATAACAAAGGTTTAATTCAAATTCGATGATTATTTTCCTTCTCCACACTCAGCTTTTAAACGAGCTGAAATCAAGGCGGAATTGAAACATCCATTGGCTGTTACAGAACATTCCCTTTCCCTTACACTTATGTCCATAATTAGACCGTCAATTACTCCTCCAGCTCACTCCATTTAATCCCCCTCCTTATTTAGTTGTTGGCCCCTCCAAGCAACGCGCTAGGAACTAGAAAGTCTTATCTAATTATTACAACTTTTCAAAATTAAAGGAAAACAAATAAATGTGTCTTGGACTTGATCGAAGCTTCTTGCAGCCATGCACATGTAACATCATAACATACACACGTAAAATTAACTTGAATTGAGCTTGCATGATCACTTCGAACTTAGTCGTCCTACGGCAGTCTCCCCTTCTTAGAAATTAACTCGTCTCGAGTTGCAAGTCTTGATGGCAATGGCAAAAGGTTGTAGTATAGTGTGAGGTCGGCCACGTTAAAATGTTTTCAACACACCATATTCTTCGGGCAAGTCGATCACATATGCATTGTTGTTCACCATCCTTATCACCTTATACAGACCAAATCTATTTTCTTGCAATTTTCCTCCCATGTTAGAAGGTATTCTCTCCTTCCTGAAGTAGACCATCACCTCCTCTCCGGGTTAAAAAATCTGCTCTCTTCTCTTTGCATCTACACGGCTCTTCTCCTTAGCATATGTAATGGCAAGCCTATACTTAACTGCCTCCAACACCTCTTGTGCATGCTCGGCAAAGCTAACAGCTGCGGCATTAGCTTTGGTGGCTTGTGAAAGCTAGAAACATCAACTATGTGGTTAGGAACCTTCGTATAAACAAGAGAGAAAGGTGACTGTCCTGTTGATCGATGCTTTACACCATTATATGCAAATTCCATAATCGGGATGGCAAGATCCCATTGCCTCTTCCTCTCATGGCAAAGACTCCTCAGCATGCTCCAAATGGTTTGATTTGTTGACTCCGTTTGCCCATCTGTTTGAGGGTGCGCGGTGGTGCTAAATTGCAACAAGGCATCAAATAGCTTCCATAACGTTTGTCAAAAACTTGCCAGGAATTTGGTGTCACGATCCGAGGTGATTGTGCAAGGTACTCCATGAAGGCACACCACTTCCTTGAAGAACAGTATGGCCATCCCTCGTGCATCCGTTGTCTTTCGGCAAGGTATGAAATGTGATATCTTGGACAACCTGTCTACAACAACAAAAATTGAGTCAAAGCCACGCGGGGTGCGAGGCAAGCCAAGCACGAAATCCATGCTCAGGTCTTCCCATACTTGCTTCGGGATAGGGAGAGGTGTGTATAAGCCCGTGTTTTGCACTTGGCCCTTTGTCTCTTGACAAACTCGGCAATGTCGCACCATTCTCTCCACTTCCTTACCCATCCTTGGCCAATAAAAATGAGAGACCAATGCATCTAGGGTTTTGTCTCACCCAAGGTGTGCAGAAAGCCCTCCACCATGCATCTCCAAGATCAATTGCTCACGTAGAGAAGTTTTAGGAACACATAATTGGTTGCCCTTCATAAGATAGCCTTCGTGCATATGGTAGTCTTTGAAACCCTTGCCATCTTGACACTTCAACCAAATTGTATCAAAGTCCTCATCTTCCTCGTATTGCTCACGTACACATTTGAATGCCGTGATTTCTCCTTTGAGTTCCATGAGCAACAAGACTCTCCTGCTTAGAGCATCGGCAACTAAGTTGGTCTTGCCACTTTTATGCGCGATCTTAAAAGGGAATCGCTGGAGATATATGGACCATCTTGCATGCATGTGACTTGCAAGTCTCGCTTGATCATTGAGGAACTTCAAAGCACGGTGGTTCGTGTATAGCACGAACTCTTTGCCAACCAGGTAGTGTTCCCACGTCTTCAATGCCTTAAACACGACGTAAAATTCCTTCTCATACGTACTCCATGTTTGCCTATGCTCACTTAGCTTTTTGCTAAAGTAGGCAATAGGTTTCTTCTCTTGGCTAAGGACAGCCCCTATGCCAACTCTAGAGGCATCCACATCGACTTCAAAAAGCTTGCCAAAATCGGGTAAAGCTAAAAGAGGTGCAGAGCTGAGGCGTTCCTTGAGGGTCACGAAAGCATCGTTCACTTCTTTGCTCCACTCAAAAGGCACACCCTTCTTTAACAATGAAGTAATAGGAGCAGCAATCACACTGAACCCTCGTATGAACCGCCTATAAAAAGATGCAAGGCCAAGAAAACTCCTTACTTGAGTGACACTTCTCGGTTGTGGCCAAGCTCGAATTGCCTTTACCTTGGTTTGGTTAGCTCGTACTCTATCCTTCTCGATAATGAAACCAAGAAATAGCAAGCTCTCCTTCCAAAACGTGCACTTCTTGAGATTAGCATAAAGCTCATTCTTTCTCAACAACGAAAGAACCTGATGCAAGTACTCAACATGATCATCCTTGGTCTTGCTATAGACGAGGATATCGTCAAAATAAACTACCACGAACTTGTCTAGAAATGGCCTCATCACTTGGTGCATCAATCTCATGAAAGTGCTAGGCGTGTTTGTGAGACCACAGGGCATCACCATCGACTCAAATAGCCCTTCCTTGGTCTTAAAGGCCGTCTTCCACTCATCCCCTGGCCTGATTCTAATCTGATGGTAGCCGCTTTTTAAATCTATCTTCGAAAAGACCTCGGCTCCACTTAGATTATCTAACATATCATCATGTCTAGGGATAGGAAATCTGTACCCCATGGTTATTTTGTTGATGGCCCTACTGTCTACGCACATCCTCCACGAACCATCTTTTTTAGGCATGAGCAAGGCAGGAACTCTGCACAGGCTCATGCTTTCACAAATAGATCTGCGCTCCAAGAGATCTTGCACTTGATCCTTTAAAATCTTATGCTCTTCCGGACTTATCTTATAGTGCGGGAGGTTTGGAAGCGTTGCTCCAGGGATCAAATCAACGTGGTGTTGGATATCACGCATTAGAAGAAGACTATTCAGCAACTCTGAGGGAAAAACATCCGCAAATTCTTGTAAGAGGAGTTTAACTTCTTGTGGAAATTCTTCCTCCTTCTCTGTGGTTTGCTTGAGTTCGGCTTCGACTACAAGCACTTGACACCATCTAACCTCCTTCAAGGCAATCTGAAACTCTTTTCTTGAAGTCATGAGGCTAATCATTTGCACGAGTTTGCTCCCCTTCTTAGCAAATGACTTCGGTCTTCTCGGCAATAAGGTGTAATGCTTGCCTTCCTTCGTAACTTCATACATGTTTTCTTCTCCCAAATGCACGGCCTTGTTATCATATTCCCACGGCCTTCCAAGGAGGATGTTGCATGCATCCATGCAAAGAACATCGCACGTAAAGTGCTAATTTTCGCATCACCCCACAACACTCTTCGCTATTCTCTGAGCCATCTTGTGAATCACCTTCACTCTCATCCACAGGTGTGCAATAGAGGGCATCCTCCTGATCATCACGTTCACATAATTGAGTGAATTTTCTACGAGGGCATTCACTCGATCTATGCCCTAGCTTATTGCACTTAAAACACCTCAGCCTTGAAGAGCCTTCAGCAATTTCTTTGCCCTTCTTTTGGATTGGATCAGGGTTGGCTTAAACAGGTCTGGCCCTTGGTGCACTCCTATAATCACCCCCGGGTGTGGAGGCCTTTTCTCCTCCTCGGTTGACATTAGACGTCTGACCAGGAGTATAACGAGTCGGCACCATCTTTTTCTTCTTAAGAGTGGCTCCAATCTTCCAAGCCTTGTTGCACGCATCGTGAAAGTACAAGAACGTGTCGAACTCCATCCTGCTCTTGACTTCATAACTTAGACCATCAACGAATCTCGCGATCATATGATCTTCGTGCTCTTCAACATCATTCCTAGCAGCCAGCCTCATAAACTCTGCGATATACTCATCCACGATCTTGCTTCCTTGCGTGCATGACAAGAACTGAGAAAACAAGGATTGGTGGTAATCTACAGGCAGGAACCTCTCATGTAAGGCTTGTCCCATGCTTGTCCAATCGCGGATGGGAGGATCTCCTCTTCTCCTTCTTGATTCTTGCTCCTTACGCCACCAAACAGCTGCGCCTGATTCCAACTTGAAAGCAACATAATTAACCTTCTGCTCCTCGGTCAAATCCATGTAATCAAAGTATTTTTCCACTGAGTCCATCCAATTTAGAAAGCCTTCTATGTCAGAATCTCCGTAGAACTTCTCAATATTCATTTTAAATGGTCGGTCTACACGTCTCACATAGTCATCTCTACGTTCATCCGCCCTAAACAACTCCCTCCTAGGACCACGGCCAGCATCTCCACAGCCTCCATCTCCTCTCCCACGCCCTCTCATACCACGAACAGCCCTTCCTCCCCTTCTTATATCTAACATAGCATCAGAATCCCCATCATCATCTTCATCAACTTCTAAAGGTGGATTACGTACCACTTGAGGAGGCAGTGTTGGAGGGTGCACGACCATGTTGGCCAATTGCGTACGGATCTCTAAGATGGCAACCTCTAGGTTGGCAAACCTTTGGCACATATTTGGGTTTTGATTGTCCACAGGGTCGGCCATTGAGCATCAGATTTTGGTGGAGCTTGGTTTGGTTTAAGAGGCACGGATCAGGGAATCACGTTACCTTGTGGATCGGCTCATAGGTGGGATCTCTCTCAACTCACTGTGGTTATAATGTTCTCTCAAGATCAATATAGAAACTGATCTAATCATAGCCTATGCTCTGATACCACTTAACGAAATGTAAGCATGGTTAACTTGACTTCACTTGATGAAACAAACACAAATGAGTTGTGAGATTCGAATAATCAAATAAAGAATAAGTATGGTCATATCAAATTGGTAACCTAACGTAGCTAAGAGGATAAGAGGTACAACGATCACCAACTCCCATAGGGTGATCGAGGGTTGCACAAAGTTGTGCGGCCAATCAGTGGCGAAAACTCAGATACAAGCACTCACGCGTGCTCAACAATTGCACTCAGCAATAACAAAGGTTTAATTCAAATTCAATGATTATTTTCCTTCTCCACACTCAGCTTTTAAAAGAGCTGAAATCAAGGTGGAATTGAAACCTCCGTTGGCTGTTACAAAACGTTCCCTTTTCCTTACACTTATGTCAATAATTGGACTGTCAATTACTCCTCCAGCTCGCTCCATTTAATCCCCCTCCTTATTTAGTTGTTGGCCCCTCCAAGCAACGCACTAGGAACTAGAAAGTCTTATCTAATTATTACAACTTTTTGAAATTAAAGGAAAACAAATAAATGTGTCTTGGACTTGATCGAAGCTTTATGCAGCCATGCACACGTAACATCATAACATGCACACGTAAAATTAACTTGAATTGAGCTTGCATGATCACTTCGAACTTAGTCATCCTACGACACCTCCTTAAGGCAAAACAAGCTCTTCACACCCTTCCAAGGTGATGTAAGCTCTTAGCACCTCCCTAAGACAAGGTAAGCTCTTAATACCTCCTTTAGACAAGGTAAGCTCTTTGTACCTCCTCTCCCGAAAGGCAAAGTGGCTCTTCATACCTCTTTCTTCCGAAAGGCAAAGTGGCTCTTCACACCTTCCCTTCCAAAAGGCAAAGTGGCTCTTCACACCTCACCTCCTAAAAAGAAAAATAGCTCTTCACACCTCCCTTTCTGAAAGGCAAGAAATGCCTTAGTGAACCCATGCCTTCCTAAAGGCAAGAAAGGCCTAAGTGAACTTCCCTTTCAAATGTCATGCTTCAAGAAGACACCAACCCCCCTATAGAAGGCAAAATATAGTTACTCTTGGAAGGTAAAGCACTTCAGAATGTCACTTCCCCTTCTTTAAAGTTACACGCATGAAACCCCCCCCCCCCCCTTCCCCTTGTCGGTGAAACTCCACTTTGGTCACTTATGGGAGATAAAGTACTTTATGAAGTCACTTTCTCCCTTCTTTAAGTCACATGTGCATGTCCCCCTTTTTGAAGGTAAAGTTTTACTTTAATCACCTTTGGAGGGTAAAGTACTTCAGAAGTCACCAAGCTACTTCATGAAGGCAAAGTTCCAATATAGTACCTTCCTCAAGGAAAAGTACTTTGTGAAGTACTAAAAGTGGTAACTTTTAGAAGGCATAATTACCAAAGTGGCCATCATAGGAATGGCTAATTTTTGGTCTACCCTTCTACAAGGAAAATATTATTTCTGGGTTCCAATAATACCCCCCTCATGGTGACATTTTGCATCATTGGTATGAGAAGGGTCACTATGTAGACCTTAATTTCCTTCAAAACTCCAAATCGGTAAGCTTTCTATAGGCAAAAGTTATTTCACTCCTTGATAGGCGTAACAGAACTATCATAGGCAAAAATTATTTCATCCTTTAATAGGCATAGAAGACCTTTCATAGGCAAAGGCTACTTCACCCCATGATAGGCATAATAGACCTTCCGTAGGCAAAGGTTGCTTGGTAGGCAAAGGTCAATGTACCTCTTTAGTAGGCAAAGGTCATTTTACTCCGTATAGATAAAGGCCATTTCACATCTTGTAAATGAAGATCATTTTATCCCTTATGTAGGCAAAAGTTATTTCACCTCTTGCAGGTAAAGGTCTTTTCACCTCTTGTAGGCAAAAGTTGTTTCACCTCTTGTAAGTGAAAGTTGTTTCACCTCTTGTAGGCTAAGGTCTTTTCACCTCTTATAGGCGAAGGTTGTTTCACCTCTTGTAGGCGAACGTCATTTCACCTCTTATAGGCAAAGGTCATTTTATCTCTATGCAGCCAAAGGCTATTTAAATGACCTCTTTCCAGGTATCCACACTCCTCCTTTCATGTAGTTAGTATATGTCCCTTCTAATTGATTTATGCTATATCCGCTTTCTATAGCCATGGTTGGCCTAGTATATGCTAACTATGTCTTTCTTGAAGTCTTTTAGAAGCTATTGACTGATCAAGATTGGTTGGCTTCTTTTTTTAGAATGAAGTAGTATCTCTTTTAGGGGGTCTTTTACTTCGGCCTTGGTATCAACTAATTTGCTTAGGTCCAGATGAAGGTTACTCATCTTTAGTATCTCTATGAGATTTTGGCCGTCGTCCTCAAAGATAAATTCTACCACTTTGTACTATGATAAGGTGTAGACCTCTAACCATCTTGTTTGCTTTCCTTCTTCTCTTTTAGTCTCAAAAGATAAGCCTAAGGGCTTGCCTTTTTTATATGACTTCTGGTGGTTAATCAGAAAGGAAAGTTCCCTGTTTAATTGAACTTGCATAGCCTATGACTTTGTCCATCCATGTTGCACTGTACAAGGGTGGTTAGCACGATAGAGCTATCATAGAAGGCTGCCTCTACATAGTTTGTAGCTGCTTGAAATGAATTTTCATCAGTGGCTACTATTTCTACCTTTTTATTAGGCATCTATTGGATCAGAAATCGGTAGAGATAGGATGGGATGACCTGGCTTGAGTAGATCCAATCCTTTCCAAAGAGGCCATTATAGGATGTCTTGGCCTCCATTACATAGAAGGAGACTTTATGAGTCATAGATCCCACTGTAACTTTGGCAATGAACACTTCTAATGTCCGAGTGACTTTGTCATAAAGTCAGTCATCATCATATCTGTTGGGTCTAGCTTCTCATTTTGCTTCCCTAGCTTCTTCAGGAGTGCATAAGGGATAATGTTCACGACCGCCTCATTATCAATGAGGACCCTATTAATAGGCTTACCAAAGATGTGGGCCAAGATGTACAATGGCTTAAGATGCTCACACATCTTCTTAGTTGGCCTCGCTATCGTTACAGTGTTGTTGAACTCTTCCACTATTGGGACTGCCAAAGCCTTGTCACCAATCTCTAGCTCCACGAAGTACTCCTTAATCATGTCCCTATTGAGGTAGCTAGGTTGTCTCTCTTTTGACCCAAATTTGGCCGGTAAAGTAAAGACCATGTTGACCTCCAGAGTTGCATGAAAAATGGATGAAATAGTTTTGGTTCGAAGCTTGTCGCAGCACTTACCGGTGAGTACTCCGTTCGGGAAGAAGGCCCAGAATGTGTAGGGAATTTCCTTATACAGGAAAGACCCTTCCAACTGTTCATATCGGGTCTCGTTCTTCTTTGCTCAAATTGACTTTACTCATATTTTCTTTGAGTGCTAGTCTCTCGTCTTCTTGGTCTTCTTATATGCATGTCCTCACTTACATCCTCATATACTCTTCTTCAATGAGGGGAGCATCATATAACTCTTGCTTATCTTCCTTGTCTTAGCTGGGTAGACTTATCATGTCATCCTTGGTTATCTCAGGGAAGGTATGTAACCTCAGCTTCTTATAATCCCCCATCTTAAGCTTGTAGCTTGCAACTACCTTCTCCTCACCCTTCTCAGTAGATGGTTCTGTGGTCAGATTACCTTCAGAAAGGCCATTTGCCTTACTCTTTGGTATCTACTTCTTTGTGCCCAGACTTTTTGAATTCACATGTTGATCTTCTCCTCTAAGAGATCCTCCCTCGTCTGACCCCCTTGTATTGAATTTCTCTCATAAGGGGCCTTCCCTTATCTAGTGTTCTTCTATCACCAAGTCTTAACACCTTGCCTTTACCAAGGTCTAGCACGTTATCTTGGACTTGTCGGCCTTGGTTATGTTATACTACGGGCAAGGTTAGAAGAGCTTCTTGCTCTCAGAGTCGAGCCTTGTAGTCTTCTAGCAACCTTTCAAGGTCTTTACTCTTCCGTGATCTGTCTCTATGCTTGGACCTTCCTTTCTAGATATCACTTTTGAGTTTTTGTAAGGATTTCTGGTAAGAAAGGCTCTGGCAAGGATCTCTTTTCTACTAGCCACTTGAAGACACTTTGTCTCATACTTGTGCCCTCCTTGAGGTCGATCTTGACATGGGGGTGAGACCTCTATCTACCTTTTATAGGGTGTCAAGGAGATTTTGGGGGCTTACTATAGCCCCCGATGTCTTTTTTAGATCTTTAATAACCTCTTGCCTCCCGAGTTTGGACAAGGGTCCCTTTTCTCCTAGTCGACCGAAGACACTTTGCCTTGTGTTTGTGCCTTCTTGGATGTTGACCTTAATATGAGTATGAGGCATATATCCTCCTTCTGTGGGGTATTTAGGTGACTTTGGGTGCCCATTCTGACCCTAGGTATCTTCTTCATGTCTTCTACCCCCTCTTGCACCCCGTATTTGGACAAAGGTCTCTTCTTTCCTAGTCGACTAAAGACACTTTGCCTTGTATTTGTGCCTTCTTAAAGGTTAACCTTAACGTGAGGGTAAGAACTCCATCTACTTTCTGTAAGGTGCTTGGGTGACTTGGAGCAACTCTTATGTCCCTCAGGTGTCTCCCTTAAGCCTTCAAGAACCTCTTGCAACCTCTTTGAACCTCTGGAAGTACTCTTCTCTTCAAGCACCTCCCTTAGATCCTCTAGTTTCCTTTTCTTGAAGATGCCTCTCGTGCCTCTCTTTATCTGAAGAGAGTCTCGTAGGTCTTCCAGGGGTGGCCTACTCTTGTTTTGCTTATCAACTTCTTTATCCTTCTTCAGGCTTGCCATTATAATTGGAGCTACAAATGAAGTTGTTGGCAGTGCTTCTTTTGCAAACTTCAAATGTCCGTCCTTTATGGCCTACTGTATTTGGTTGTGGAATACCCCATAGTTGGACGTACTATTTGATTTGCTTGCATGTCACTTGCAGAACCTTATTGACTTTAGCTCTCCTTTGTCTAGAATCTTGTGAGCCTTGGGTAGGATGATCTGTCCGTTCTGAAGGAGGATGTCAAATATTTCATCCACCTTGGTCACATCAAAGGAGTACTCTCTTCCTACTTCACTGAGTCCTCTCAGCTAACTGGTTTGGTTACTAGGATGTTTGAACTCATTGGGTATCAATACCTTTTTCGATATCAAGCTTTCACATTCATAAGGATTACCCTTGATGAATTCAGTAGCCATCTCCTCAGCTATCATTTCTTTTCCCTAGTTATCCCAATGTTGATCACCTTCTAGGTGGTCAATTTCAAAAGTCGGATCGTACCGGTAGGTACCTTTAGAAGATACAGCTCTTCTATCCCTTTCTTTGATTAGCTGCTCAGCGATGGTTATCTTTTGGGTTAGTTCAGTAAGGTCTCGGTGTCTTTCGACTTCTAACCTCTCTCGAAGAGAGAATCTGAGTCCTTGCATAGCTAAGGCTGCCAGATCTAACTTAGTAAGGTTGGTTGGGCACCTATTTTTTTCCTTCCAAAAATGAATTAGGAATTTCTCTATCGAGTCCCCTTCTAGCTGCTACATATGAGCAAAATCTGAGATGGTTATGGTTGACTCTGCTCGGAAGAACTTATTATGGAACTTTTGCTTCATCTCTGCCCAACTTCTTACTAACAATGGCGAGAGATTAATGTACCAAGTGAAGGCCATCCTAATAAGGGTCATTGGGAATAGGCGTAACCAAAGTGCATCACTATTTATGGCTTCTCCATATTAGATATTAAACTGCACTATATGTTCTACGGACGACTTGCTTTCCTCGCCTAAGAACTGAGTGAAATCTAGGATTTGGTATCTAGTTGGATAGTCAACCCTATTGCATGCCTCTAGGTAGGGCTTGGTAAACTTGGGTCACTATGTCTACCTTGCCTCAATCCCCATATCATTGAGTACTTGAGCCACCAATTCCCTTTAGCGGTTCACGTCAAGAAACCCTTGGTCTTGTACCCTAGAGAGTTTCTTCATTGAAGTCTTTGACAAGGGGTTATTGTTGGCCTATCTTCGGCCTTGGCATTCCAAACATCAGTTGATGATTAACTTGGTCGATTTCATCTTCTTCATACCCTAGCCGTCGTAAGCCTTGTGTAAGAATTGGGGTACTGGTGAAGATAGGGTTGTTCCTTATATTTCCTCTTCTATAAGCATTGCCTCGAGTGTTTACTCTAGGTAGATACATCCTACATCCTTTTTTGGGCCATTTGATACCAGTCTTGGTTTAACTGTTCATTGCTACCTTTCACCTCGATAGCCTCGTAGTATTCAGTATCACCCATCTCTTGAATCCTTCATATAGGTGACGTCTGGGATGGATGATATTCTGGGGTTTTTATTGATAGATCTCTACTAGTCACATCTAAAATCCCTTGAGTTTGATCAAAGGTATAATTGGTGGAGAGTGGTGTGCATACCCCTTCGGCTCTCCTTCATTGCTCTCTGGACTGTCTCCTCAACATGGCTCGGACCTCGTTGATCTGGGTTACCATTTGATTGTGTAGCCATCGGTGTGCTTCATCGTGCTTTTGATCTTCTTTGGTTGCCATTTGCTCAATTCAGGCAAATATTTCTTTATTCTCTACCGTTGGTTTGTCCATCATTTTCTCCACCATTTGTTCTGCCATTTATCCCATCATTTGCTCCATTATTTGTTTTATTTGGGCTAGGGTATCTTGTCTTCCTGATATAGCAATACCTTTGATCACTGATTTTTCACTAGAGGTAGAATTAGATAACTCTTTAAGAGAGGTTGTGTTGGTCGGCCCTTTAGAGGGAGCTGTGTGGTTCGGTTCCTTGAAAAGAGCCGTGTTGAAGGTGATGTTCCTCCCTATGCCCATTTGGGCATTAGCAGGTATGGCTGGCTCCTTTAGGGGTGTCATCTTGATTACGTTCCTAGGCTCTTTGGGAAGAGCTGTCTTAGTCATATTCTTCTCAATAGGGTGTTGAGAAGAGGGTGGTATATTGTTCTTTGTCATCTTGCTATAACAGATTTGCCTCCTTCTCTAGACGTCCTCCTCGTCCCACCAAATGTACCAAAAAACTGTTGTAGGAAAAAAGTAACAAGGGTGTCAATGATGATCTCTTGATGGCTTGGAGGCTCATCTCAAGGTCAACTTTAATAATACAAGTGATCGGATCACAACCACCACTACCTTAACAAGCTAAGCTCCTCGAACAGGCTCTACTGTCCGGTTAACTAACCAGGCTCTACTGCCTGGCCTCCTAACTAAGGGTTAATGCCCCACTTAAGAACTAAGATACAAATAGAAGCTTGAGCTTAATAAAAGATTTATGTTGTGGTTGAGTGATGATTGATTCTTGGTCCCTTGAGCATCCTTTATATAGGCGAAAAAACTTTGTGCAACTATGTAAATAAATGATTGCATGTGTATGAAAATGTTATGCATGTCTAAGAATGAATGCATGCATGCTTGAATGTTTATGCATGTCTATGAATGAATGTATGCATGAATGTGTGCTATTATGAATGATCGCATGAATATGTATGCAAATATGTATGTATGAACGACCTAAACTATTGTACATTACAGCCAGTAAGATAGA
The DNA here is from genome assembly GCA_012979155.1 of Hypericum perforatum. Classification (NCBI taxonomy): domain Eukaryota; kingdom Viridiplantae; phylum Streptophyta; class Magnoliopsida; order Malpighiales; family Hypericaceae; genus Hypericum; species Hypericum perforatum. The sequence continues at coordinate 49,703 of SOPF01026208.1, forward strand.
TACCGTAAACTTGGAAAAAATTAGATATCTTGAAGAACTTTTATCCAACTTGTCTCTAAGCCAATAATCAAATCTCTGCTAAAAAACCTAATGAACTCAGAAATTATGTAACGATAAAAAATGTAGACGAGAAAAATTTTAAGAGAATACAATCATCTTACATGTAACTCCAAGAAATAGACAGCCCACACTATGTTTCCCATTGCATGGATTGTTTCCACATGTTATACATTAGATAAACTATTCATGATACAAACATGTAGACTATAACACTAATATGGAAAGGAATCACGAGATAAACTTGTAGGGTGTACCTAAGTCCGAGCTGAAAGATTCATCAACCTCATTGCTTTGCTATAAAGACTAATTAAAAACTTTGTGCAACTATGTAAATAAATGATTGCATGTGTATGAAAATGTTATGCATGTTTAAGAAAGAATGCATGCATGCATGCATGAATGTTTATGCATATCTATGAATGAATGCATGCATGAATTTGTGCAATTATGAATGAATGCATGAATAAGTATGCAAATATGTATGTATGAATGACCTAACCTATTGTACATTATAGCGAGTAGGATAGATACCGTAAACTTGGGAAAAATTAGATATCTCGAAGAACTTTTGTCCAACTTGTCTATGAGACAATAATCAAATCTCTACTGAAAAAACCAATGAACTCTAAAATTACGTAACGATAAAAAATGTAGACGAGAAAAATTTCAAGAGAATACAGTCATCTTACATGTAACTCCAAGAAATAGACAGCCCACACTATGTTTCCCATTGCATGCATTGTTTCCACATGTTATATAATAGATAAAATATTCATGATACAAACATGTAGACTATAACACTAATATGGAAAGGAATCACGAGATAAACTTGTGGGGTGTACCTGAGTCTGAGCCCAAAGATTAATCAATCTCATTGTTTTGCTCTGGAGACTAATTAAAAACTTTGTGCAACTATGTAAATAAATGATTGCATGTGTATGAAAATGTTATGCATGTTTAAGAAAGAATGCATGCATGCATGCAAGAATGTTTATGCATGTCTATGAATGAATGCATGCATGAATGTGTGCAATTATGAATGAATGCATGAATATGTATGCAAATATGTATGTATGAATGACCTAACCTATTGTACATTATAGCGAGTAGGATAGATACCATAAACTTGGGAAAAATTAGATATCTCGAAGAACTTTTGTCCAACTTGTCTCTTAGTCAATAATCAAATCTCTGCTGAAAAAAACCAATGAACTCAGAAATTATGTAACGATAAATAACGTTGACGAGAAAAAATTTAAGAGAATAGAGTCATCTTACATGTAACTCCAAGAAATAGACAACCCACACTATGTTTCCCATTGTATGGACTATTTTCACATGTTATATATTAGATAAACTATTCATGATACAAACATGTAGAACATAACACTAATATGCAAAGGAATCACGAGATAAACTTGTAGAGTGTACCTGAGTCCGAGCCGAAAGATTCATCAACCTCGTTGCTTTGATGTAGAGACTAATTAAAAACATTGTGCAACTATTTAATTAAATGATTGCATGTGTATGAAAATGTTATGCATGTCTAAGAATGAATGCATGCATGCATGAATGTTTATGCATGTCTATGAATGAATGCATGCATGAATGTGTGCAATTATGAATGAATGCATGAATATGTATGCAAATATGTATGTATGAACGACCTAAACTATTGTACATTATAGCCAGTAAGATAGATATCGTAAACTTGGAAAAAATTAGATATCTTGAAGAACTTTTATCCAACTTGTTTTTGAGCCAATAATCAAATCTCTGCTTGAAAAACCAAAGAACTGAGAAATTATGTAACGATAAAAAATGTAGACGAGAAAAATTTCAAGAGAATACAGTCATCTTACATGTAACTGCAAGAAATAAACAGCCCACGCTATGTTTCCTATTGCATGGATTATTTTCACATGTTATTCATTAGATAAACTATTCATGATACAAACATGTAGAACATAACACTAATATGCAAAGGAATCACGAGATAAACTTGTAGAGTGTACCTGAGTACGAGCTGAAAGATTCATCAACCTCGTTGCTTTGATGTAGAGACTAATTAAAAACTTTGTGCAACTATGTAAATAAATGATTCATGTGTATGAAAATGTTATGCATGTTTTAGAATGAATGCATGCATGAATGTTTATGCTTGTCTATGAATGAATGCATGTATGAATGAATGCATGAATATGTATGCAAATATGTTTGTATGAACGACCTAAACTATTGTACATTATATCCAGTAAGATAGATACTGTAAACTTGGAAAAAATTAGATATCTCAAAGAACTTTTATCCAACTTGTCTCTGAACCAATAATAAAATCTCTGTTGAAAAAACCGATGAACTTAGAAATTATGTAACGATAAAAAACATAGACGAGAAAAATTTCAAAAGAATACAATCAGCTTACATGTAACTCCAAGAAATAGATATCCCACATTATGTTTCCTATTGCATGGATTATTTTCCCATGTTATACACATCATGTTATACATGATAAAAACATGTAGAGTATAACACTCATATGGAAAGGAATCATGAGATAAACTTATAAGGTGTACCTGAGTCCGAGCTGAAAGATTCATCAACCTCATTGCTTTGCTATAGAGACTAATTAAAAACTTTGGTCAACTATTTAAATAAATGATTGCATGTGTATTAAAAGGTTATGCATGTATGAATGCATCCATGAATGTTTATGCATGTCTACGAATGAATGCATACATAAATGTGTGCAATTATAAATGAATGCATGCATGCATATGTATGCAAATGTGTATGTATGAATGACCTAATCTATTATACATTATAGCTAGTTGGATAGATACCGTAAACTTGGGAAACATTAGATATCTCAAAGAACTTTTTCCAACTTGTCTCTGAGCCAATAATCAAATCTCTGCTAAAAAAACCAACGAACTCAAAAATTATGTAACGATACATAACGTTGACGAGAAAAATTTTAACAGAATAGAGTCATCTTACATGTAACTCCAAGAAATAGATACCCCACACTATATTTCCCATTGCATGTATTGTTTTCAAATATTATACATTAGATAAACTATTCATGATACAAACATGTAGAACATAACACTAATATGGAAAGGAATCAGGAGATAAACTTGTAGGGTGTACCTAAGTCCGAGCCGAAAGATTCATCAACCTCATTGCTTTGCTGTAGAGACTAATTAAAAACATTGTGCAACTATGTAAATAAATAATTGAATGTCTATAAAAATGTTATGCATGTCGAAAATGAATGCATGCTTGCATGAATTTTTATGCACGTCTATGAATGAATGCATGCATGAATGTGTGCAATTATGAATGAATGCGTGAATATGTTTGCAAAAATATATGTATGAACGACCTAAACTATTGTACATTAAAGCCAATAAGATAAATACCCTAAACTTGGAAAAAATTAGATATCTTGAAGAACTTTTATCCAACTTGTCTCTAAGCCAATAATCAAATCTCTGCTAAAAAAACTAATGAACTCATAATTTATGTAACGATAAAAAATGTAGACGAGAAAAATTTCAAGAAAATACAGTCATCTTACATGTAACTCCAAGAAATAGTCAGCCTACACTATGTTTCCCATTGCATTGATTGTTTCCACATGTTATACATTAGATAAACTATTCATGATACAAACATGTAGACTATAACACTAATATGGAAAGGAATCACGAGATAAACGTGTAGGGTGTACCTGAGTCCGAGCCGAAAGATTCATCAACCTCATTGCTTTGCTATAGAGACTAATTAAAAACTTTGTGCAACTATGTAAATAAATGATTGTATGTGTATGAAAATGTTATGCATGTTTAAGAAAGAATGCATGCATGCATGCATGAATGTTTATGCATGTCTATGAATGAATGCATGCATGAATGTGTGCAATTATGAATGAATGCAAGAATATGTATGCAAATATGTGTGTATGAACGACCTAAACTATTGTACATTATAGCCAGTAAGATAGATATCGTAAACTTGGAAAAAATTAGATATCTTGAAGAACTTTTATCCAACTTATTTTTGAACCAATAATCAAATCTCTGCTTGAAAAACCAAAGAACTCAGAAATTATGTAACGATAAAAAATGTAGACGAGAAAAATTTCAAGAGAATATAGTCATCTTACATGTAATTGCAAGAAATAGACAGCCCACGCTATGTTTCCTATTGCATGGATTATTTTCACATGTTATACATTAGATAAACTATTCATGATAAAAACATGTAGAGTATAACACTAAAATGGAAAGGAATCACGAGATAAACTTGTAGGGTATACCTGAGTCCGAGCTGAAAGATTCGACAACCACATTCCATTGCATTAGAGACTAATTAAAAACCTGTGCAACTATGTAAATAAATGATTTCATGTGTATGAAAATGTTATGCATGTTTTAGAATGAATGAATGCATGCATGAATGTTTATGCATGTCTATGAATGAATGCATGCATGAATGTGTGTAATTATGAATGAATGCATGACTCATGTATGCAAATATGTATGTATTAACAACCTAAACTATTGTACATTATAGCCAGTAGGATAGATAGCGTAAACTTGGAAAAAATTAGATATCTCGAAAAACTTTTGTTCAACTTGTCTCTTAGCCAATAATCAAACGTCTGTTGAAAAAAACCAAGGAACTCAAAAATTATGTAACGATACATATCGTTGACGAGAAAAATTTTAAGAGAATAGAGTCATCTTACATGGAACTCCAAGAAATAGACAGCCCACACTATGTCTAAAATGAATGCATGCATGCATGATTGTTTATTCATGTCTATGAATGAATGAATGCATGAATGTGTGCAATTATAAATGAATGTGTGAATATGTATGCAAATATGTATGTATGAATGACCTAAACTATGGTACATTAAAGCCAGTAAGATAGATATTGTAAACTTGGAAAAAAATTAGATATCTTGAAGAACTTTTTATCCAACTTATCTTTGAGCCAATAATCAAATCTCTGCTTGAAAAATGAAAGAACTCAGAAATTATGTAACGATAAAAAATGTAGACGAGAAATATTTCAAGAGAATAAAGTCATCTTACATGTAACTCCAAGAAATAGACAACCCACATTATGTTTCCTATTGCATGGATTATTTTCACATGTTATACATTAGATAAACTATTCATGATAAAAATATGTAGAGTATATAACACTAATATGGAAAGGAATCACGAGATAAACTTGTAGGGTGTACCTGAGTCCGAGCTAAAAGATTCATCAACCTCATTCCATTGCTATAGAGACTAATTAAAAACTTTGTGCAACTATGTAAATAAATGATTGCATGTCTATGAAAATTTTATGCATGTCTAAGTATGAATGAATGCATGCATGAATGTTTATGCATGTCTATGAATGAATGCATGAATGTGTGCAATTATAAATGAATGCATGCATATGTATGCAAATATGTAGGTATGAATGACCAAACTTATTGTACATTATAGCCAGTTGGATAGATACCGTAAACTTGGAAAAAATTAGATATCTCGAAGAACTTTTATCCAACTTGTTTCTGAGCCAATAATCAAATCTCTGCAGAAAAAACCAACAAACTCAAAAATTATGTAACGATACATAACGTTGATGAGAAAAATTTTAAGAGAATAGAGTCATCTTACATGTAACTCCTAGAAATAGACAGCCCACACTATATTTCCCATTGCATGGATTGTTTCCACATATTATACATTAGATAAACTATTCATGATACAAACAAGTAGAATATAACACTAATATGGAAAGGAATTACGAGATAAACTTGTAGGGTGTACCTGAGTCTGAGCCAAAAGATTCATCAACCCCGTTGCTTTACTATAGAGACTAATTAAAAATATTGTGCAACTATGTAAATAAATGATTGCTTATGTATGAAAATGTTATGCATGTCTAAAATGAATGCATGCAAAACATGCATGTCTATGAATGAATGCTTGCATGAATGTATGCAATTATGAATGTATGCGTGAATATGTCTGCAAAAATTAGTGTCTAATACATTAAAGCCAGTAAGATAGATATCGTAAACTTGGAAAATATTAGATATCTTGAAGAACTTTTATCCAACTTGTCTTTGAGCCAATAATCAAATCTCTACTTGAAAAACCAAAGAACTCAGAAATTATGTAACGATAAAAAATGTAGACGAGAAAAATATCAAGAGAATATAGTCATCTTACATGTAACTCCAAGAAATAGACAGCCCGCGCTATGTTTCCTATTGCATGGATTATTTTTACATGTTATACATTAGATAAACTATTCATGATAAAAACATGTAGAGTATAACACTAATATGGAAAGGAATCACGAGATAAACTTGTAGGGTGTACCTGAGTCTGAGCTGAAAGATTCATCAACCTCATTCTATTGCTATAGAGACTAATTAAAAACTTTGTGCAACTATATAAATAAATGATTGCATGTGTTTGAAAATGTTATGCATGTTTTAGAATGAATGCATGCATGCATGAATGTTTATGCATGTCTATGAATGAATGCATGCATGAATGTGTGCAATTATGAATGAATGCATGAATATGTATGCAAATATGTATGTATGAACGACCTAAACTATTGTACATTATAGCCAGTAGGATAGATACCGTAAACTTGGGAAAAAATAGATATCTCGAAAAACTTTTGTCCAACTTGTCTCTTAGCCAATAATCAAATCTTTGCTGAAAAAACCAACGAACTCAAAAATTATGTAACGATAAATAACGTTGACAAGAAAAATTTTAAGAGAATAGTGTCATCATACATATAACTCCAAGAAATAGAGAGCCCACACTATGTCTAAAATGAATGCATGCATGCATGAATGTTTATGCATCTCTATGAATGAATGCATGCATGAAATGTGTGCAATTATGAATGAATGCGTGAATATGTATGTATGAACGACCTAAACTATTGTACATTAAAGCAAGTAAGATAGATACTGTAAAC
>SOPF01026210.1:0-11568 GCA_012979155.1 Hypericum perforatum
ATACATATTCTTATCACCAATTAAGAACTTACCATATTTTTCCGACAAAAATGAAATTAAGATATTGTCTCTCCTCTCCATTAAATTTGGTCCCATTTTGGGAGAATAGGGATCTTATAAATGGAGTAAAAAAAAACCTCACTAGAAATCCACTCTTCTCGTCTCTAACCAGATAGATCCTCTTCCTTTGGCTCCGTTTTCCCCCTTTTCCATTTCCCTTTAAATTAAAAAAAAGTTAGGGTTTCGTCTCGATATTAGGGATCGCGGGATTAGGGCTCGTCGTCGGCTAGGGGGTGGGGGGTAGAACCGTCATTTTCTATTGCATGAGGAACTGGTGCTGCTTTTGCTTCGATGTAAACGACGACGGTTACGAAGAAGTTGAAGAGGGTAAACCGTCCGGCTTAGGGATCGGCGAGATGAGAGGCTCCGATTTGGCCAACGAGGGAGGAGGAGGTGCGGTCCCGGTGCCCGAGGGGTTTCCGGTGAATGATGACGTGGAGGGAGAGGAAGAAGAAGAAGGCGGCGATGAGGAGGTGGAGCTGGAGCTGAGGCTGGCTCCGCGGGGACGGTTGCGGATTTTCCGAGGTTTGGGCAGCCATTTGATTCCCGGGTTTGGTTGCGGTCTGGCGCGCGGGGAAAGCAGCAACGGTACGCCTGGGGACGACTCTGATCCGGAGTCCCATCACAAGCGGGTCAAGTTTTACTCCGGCTCGTAGTGCGTTTTCTTCGCCCCCTCCTTCGTTGTTAGGTTACTGTTTCGAGTTAAAAGCTTGTTGCTATATAATTGAATGGGTGGGATTGAGGAAATATGATTTTGATTGTTGGCGATTTATTAGAAGGATTTAGGGGAACAATGGGTTTTAGACAATTCTTAACTGTTTCTATCTTTATTAATTGCCTGTTTCCATCCCCTCCTATCAAAGGATTAGGTTTGACCTTGATGAACCCCATAAATGTGTGTGCAAGGTTTTTTTTCTTCAGAAACTTGCAACTTGCAAGTTGGTATTCTGAAGGAATTAGTTGTTGACGATGTGTGTGAGCGTAGGTGTTTTGACGGATTTTGTTGAGAATCCCACATTGCTATGTGCAAGAATGGGCGTCAAGTTTATAAGTGTGCAAAATCCACCAAGCCGTTGCCTTTAAGGTTTTGGACTGGTTATGGAGATTCTAACAAACTTTTCATGTGGCTATCTTTGGCAGTGACTTCAACTATTTCTCGGCAGTGCCTTCGAATGCTGGAAATTGTTCGTCATCATCTTCAGGCAAGGACTTTGTTCCAAGTCGAAGACAACCTCCGAATGAGAACTTTCCTCAGAATTTCTTGTGGAACAACATCAGTGACGATAAAGCATCTGGTTCTGGTGACGAGAGAGACAACAGGGATGAAGGAGAGAATTTAAAGGATGAAGATTTTGTAGTTCGAATGGATCTTACCGATGACTTGCTGCATATGGTGAATCTTGCTTCTCAGACTCGCATGATTCTAGACGCTTGGTTAATGACTGCTTATGAATGTGCCACTGGGTTTTTTCTGCAGGTATTTTCTTTCCTAGATCACATTAACCTCTGTAAAGCCGCAATGGTCTGCACACAGTGGCGAGCAGCTAGTGCTCATGAAGATTTTTGGAGATGTTTGAACTTTGAGAATCGTCGGATCTCTCTTGAACAATGTAAGTGTCATTGACACTGCAAATTGCCCTAGTCTTTCGTTAACCCCTAGTGCCAAGTTGTTGCCCAGGACTTTGTGGGATTATCTGTGGCCTGACACTCAGTCTCAGTGGCTTACTATTTTGGGAGAAAGATGTCTCATCTTCAGCTTATACAATTTTTTTGTCGCTATTGTAGCATAAATAATGAAGCCTGTAATTGTGCTGCCTATTCCAATCTTCAATTTGTTGTAAGCAGAAGGAGAGAGAAATTGAGTGTTGATATGCTATGGCCATGTTTAAGAAAATGAATGACTTGTGTGATCTGGCATTGCAGTTGAGGACATGTGTCTGCGTTATCCAAATGCGACAGAAGTTAATGTTTATTCTACTCCTGCTGTTCAGTTTCTTGCTATGATAGCAATCTCTTCATTAAGGTATGATATCTCTTCATTCCTTTCTGCATTCTTGTTCCAATCAGTTTGATCTTGTAATTAAATGTCATGCAGGCTTCTAGAGGTCTTAACTCTGGGGAGAGGACTACTCGCAGATCCTTTTTTCCATGCTTTGACTGACTGCACATCCCTGAGGAGTTTGATAATTAACGATGCGACCCTGGGTAATGGCATCCAGGAGATAAGCATAAACCATGATAGACTGCGTGATCTCCAGATAACAAAGTGCCGTGTAATGCGAGTATCTGTTAGGTAAGCTGCTATTTCTTGTATAAATTTTCCCTTATAATATCATTTTCTAAATTGCATCTTTCAGCAGGTGCCCATTGCTGGAAACTCTGTCGTTGAAGCGCAGCAACATGGCACAAGCTGTTCTCAATTGTCCGCTATTACATCTCCTTGATATAGGGTCTTGCCATAAGCTTTCAGATGCTGCAATCCGCTCTACAGCAACTTCATGCCCTCAATTAGAGTCTCTGGACATGTCAAATTGTTCATGTGTGAGCGATGAAACATTGCGTGAAATATCCCTCACTTGTCCTAATCTTCATATTCTAAATGCTTCATATTGTCCCAATATATCCCTTGAGGTTAGTTGCTCTGGCCAATGATTTTGAACTTGATGCGAGAATGCAAGTTTTAAAATCTGGTTTGTTTCTTCTCTGAAGTCCGTGAGGTTACCACTGTTGACTGTTCTGAAGCTCCATAGCTGCGAGGGTATCACATTGGCATCAATGACTGCAATATCCTACAGTTCTATGCTGGAGGTCTGGCTGTCTTTTTGATCTTGTGTATTTTGCCTTAAAAGTTTGTCTTTTATGCCAACAGGCTAGCCATGCTATTTGTTGCAGGTTCTGGAACTTGATAACTGCAGCCTTTTAACGTCTGTCTCCCTGGTTCTTCCTCGGTTGCAGAACATCAGATTAGTGCATTGTCGAAAGTAAGTATGATGCAATCCACTATATATTTCCTTCTAAAGATTAGTTTTATTCTGTGGCCTTTAGGAGATTGGTACTTCTCTCTGTTGGTCTTTGATTGATGCCATGCCTTGTTATTTTACTTATTTTTGCCTGCGTCTGCAGATTTTTGGAACTCAATTTAAGAAGTACGATGCTATCATCCATAACGGTGTCTAATTGCCCAGCATTGCATCGTATCAGCATTTCCTCAAATTCACTCCAAGTATGCTGAATAAACTTAACAATTCTGTTTTGATTTATAGTAAAATCTGCTGAGATCAGTGAGATGTTCCCAAATATGTGCAGAAATTGGCATTGCAGAAGCAGGAGAACTTGACAACATTGGCCTTACAGTGTCCGAATTTGCTAGAGTTGGATGTTACAGATTGTGAATCTTTGACAAATAGTATCTGTGAGATCTTAAATGACGGTGGTGGTTGCCCAGTGTTAAGATCCTTGGTTCTTGATAACTGTGAGGTTTGTGGGTTCCAGTCTGTGCTCCTTTTTATAATGGGTCCTTTTTTGGGTCTGCTTCTGAGTTGACTCTGTTTATTCTTATAGTAACCAAGTCATGCAATTTTTTTGTCGCAGAGTTTGACATCAGTGCGCTTCTGCTGTACCTCATTAGTTAGTCTTTCTTTGATTGGTTGTCGTACTGTTACATCCCTTGATCTGACTTGTCCTCGGCTTGAGCAAGTGTTTTTGGATGGCTGTGATCATCTTGAAAGGGCATCTTTTTGTCCAGTAAGTCCTCATTAGTTCAATTACATTTCTTGTTATTGTTTATGTATGTGATATTATTGTGTTGTGAAAAGTTCCCCCTGATTATGGATCTGAATTGCAGGTTGCTTTGAGCTCACTTAATTTGGGAATATGCCCTAAGTTACATCAACTTCATATTGAGGCACCGTACTTGTTATTGCTCGAGTTAAAAGGATGTGGGGTATTGTCTGATGCATCCATCAATTGTCCTCTCTTAACGTCCTTGGATGCTTCCTTTTGCAGGTTACGTTGCTTAACTAGATTTTGCTGTTGTCCTTTTTACTGGTTACATTAGTAACAGTTTCCTTATGAATTTGCAGCCAATTGAAGGATGATTGCTTATCTGCGACAACTGCATCATGCACGCTGATTGAGTCTTTAATATTGATGTCTTGTCCTTCGGTTGGCTGTGATGGGCTTTACTCTCTGCGCTCGCTGCCAAATCTAACCGTCCTAGATTTATCCTATACATTTTTGATGACTTTGCAGCCGGTTTTTGAGTCTTGCTTGAAATTAAAGGTGAGTTGAGTTTTATCCTGCATGCCAATTTTAACTTCTTTTATTCATCTCCCCTTTTGGCTAAATATTTTCTGTTGTCTACCACAATTAAAAATTGGTGATCCCCGGGCTCTTACATCTATTGTTATGACACACCATGCTAACTCATCGAAAGGCTATGCCACTCTCTTAACTAGTAGTGCTTGTTATGTGGGATCATACCAATCTCCTTGCTCTACTGACTCTTGCCTTATCTTTCAAAAAGGTACTGAAATTACAGGCTTGCAAGTACCTGACTGATAAGGCTTTGGAACCTCTGTACAAAGAAGGTGCTTTACCAATGCTCCAGGAGTTGGACTTATCTTATGGCACACTCAGTCAGTCTGCAATAGAGGAGCTTCTTGCTTGCTGTACCCACCTTACGCATCTGAGCTTGAATGGATATGTGAATTTGCACGACCTCAATTGGGGATGCAATGGTGTTCAGCTTGATGAATCACCAAGTTTTCTCAGTTTGTCCCCTGCCTTCCCTTGGGACAATACTTATGATCCAAATAACCAGCCAAATCGTCTACTGCAGAACCTCAACTGTGTTGGCTGTTTGAATATTAGGAAAGTGATCATTCCTCCTTCTGCACGATGTCTCCATCTGTCATCCCTTAACCTATCTCTTTCCGCCAATTTGAAGGAAGTTGACATCACTTGTTATAATTTGTGCTTCCTGAATCTCAGGTACAATTCTCTTCTAATACATAATACACAGTCTCACACAAATCTTGCACATTCTGCTAAAGTTGTCTGCTGGAAGATGATAGCTTTTGAAATTCATACGTCTGTCATTTGACTTTTGTTTGTCATCAAGCAATTGCTACTCCTTGGAGTTGCTGAAGCTCGAGTGTCCGAAATTGACCAGTCTTTTTCTTCAGGTATGCACCTTTCCTTGAGTTTCCTAGATTCATGCCCGTTTGGGCTCCTCGTTGCATATGTATTGCAGGGGGAACCATTGAAGTTGACTCTAGTTTTCGATCCCCTTTGCAGTCTTGTAACATAGATGAAAAAACTGTTCAAGCTGCCATATCAGAATGTGGCATGCTGGAGACTCTTGATGTACGCTTTTGTCCAAAGGTAAGCAATGCCCCGTTCCTCCGACCCCGGTGCATGTTTTCTGTGTCATTTGTTTGTATCCTAGACGATTTCTTTATGCTGAGTGGTGGTTGCTTAGCTCAATCAAAGCCATAACCAGTGGACCTGACAATTTGTTCTCTGTTGCAAATTTCAGATATGCTCAATAAGCATGGGGCTGTTACGCGCTGCATGTCCTAGTCTGAAGCGCATATTTAGCAGCCTATCGACTTGATGTGGATGATACACCGCTATATTCATCTAGATTTTTCCTGCAACCATTACCGATAATCCGAAGAGGCCATTAGTTCGCAGGGTCTCCGATTCACCTTGTGCTGTAGATTTGTTGGTCCTGTGTGTTTTGTAGGTACAACAAGTTGTAGTATAGATGTGTCATGTCACCAGAATAAGAAACCAAACTATTTTGCTATTTGGCGCCAGCGGCACCGTGTGACTTTTGGTCATGAATTGCAGCAACATTCTTCTCATTTGATGGTAAACCAAAAGCAAAAAAGGCACATTCATCAGTGTGGTTCAATTCTGAGTTGTTAAACATCATAACAAGGTCTAGACAAAGCACATTCTTCAATGTGTTTGTAGGTACAAGTTGTAGTATGCCATTTACACGTGTCACCGGAAAGAAAGAAGCAGATATGTACCGGGAGGGGAGCCGGCGAAGCGGGAGAGAAGGATGGAGTGAGAGACCACTTGCCTGCTCTCTTGACGGGACAGGGCTGAGCTTCGGCAAACTAGGATGTTTCGTATAGCGTGGATGCGACACCGTGTTGAAGGCCCGCCGGTGCTTCCACTGCCGTGGCTCCTCCTGTCTTGATTGCGTGCAACCGGGGGTAGAGAGGAGAGGCATCACGATTAAGAATTTGCTAAATATCTTGTGTATGTTGTTCGAATTTGAATTTGGATTGTTTTTTCAGATTTGTATTCGAATAATTCAAAGTTTGAATTCATATTTGAATGATTCTAATATTTTCGTTAGGATTTTGGATTTGAGTTCGAGTTTAGATTAATAAAAATTGATTTAAAATATTCAAACTATCTAAAGTTATAGTAGTCCCCGCCTGAGTAAAAATATCTTCCGTGTACTTTGGACAAAAAATAATGGGTAAATTACATCTGGCCCCCTCGGGCTTGGTATATTTAATGCTCGCCCCTTTGCTATTCTAAAATCGATTAAAAAACCCTTCCTGTATGGCGAAATTGTACGAATCAGCCCCTCATGTCGAAATCGGAGATTTTCTCCGACGAGGAAGCACGGGAAATGACTAAAATACCCTTATGCTATAAACAAAAAAATATTCACTCTCTCCTCTCTCTCCTCCTTTCTCCTTCCTCTTCACCTTCTACGCCCTCCTCCTCCTCCCCCACCTCCTCTTCTCAACCAGAAATTCACATATCCAAAAAACAATTAAACCAAAGAATTAACACAACAACCAAACAAAAATAAAATTAACCCACAAGAATTACTATAGACGAAGATAAATGGAGCCAAAATCAAAGCCCACGGGAGGAGGAAGATAATAGATAATTGGTCAAAGAAGAAGAACCTAAATTCAAGCCCGGTTCCACCTCGCAGCCAGCTACTTGAGAATGTCTTTGCTGACCCCAAAGGCTTTGGAATTGGCCCAGATGGGCGGTACAGATGCAAAGATCCCAAGTTCACCCAAGGGACTGCCCATGTCTAAATCTGCTATTTATTTTTAACACACAAGGTTTTGTCCTTTGATTCTAAGAAACGGTTACCACACGCAAATAACTTGTCCCCTTATTTACGTGTTGTAATGTACGCAGGAGACATACGATTTAGGTCTCTTGCATTTAGTTGAATTTTGGTTCTTCTTCTTTGACCAATTATCTATTATCTTCCTCCTCCCGTGGGCTTTCTGTTCCCACAGACAAAAGGCCGAATGGCTACTTGTTTGTTTATTTCGGTGTAATTCTTGTGGGTTAACCTATGCCCTAATTCCGAAACCCACATCCTCAAAACGAACTATGGGTTTCGATTCTCGTCGGCCTAGCTAGCCGGCCTTTCAACGGAGCTCGATCTTGGCCGATGGTTTGGGAGGGGCGAGGAGGAAGCGGAGCGAGAGCCGGATTTACATGATGTGCATTAATAAAATGGATTAAGTTTTAGATTTTTTTGTAGGGAATTGTTATTTGAGTTTTGAGGCTGGAAGAAGAGAGGAGGAGAGAGGAAGGGGGAGGAATGGAGGATGAGAAAAGGGAAGGAGGAAGGAGGAGAGAAGAGATTTTTTTAGTTTTTAGTTTTTGTTTTTTAGTGTAAGGCTATTTTAGTCATTTCTCGTGCTTCCTCGCCGGAGAAAATCTCCGATTCCGGCATGAGGGGCTGATTCGTACAATTTTGCCATATAGGAAAGGTTTTTTAATCGATTTTAGAATAGCAGGGGGGCGAGCGTTAAATACACCAAATCCGAGGGGGCTAGATGTAATTTACCCAAAAATAATCTATCATATTCCATCCATTTCCGACACACACTTTAAAAACATGAATAAATGTGTCGTCGTCCTTTAAAGAAAATAAACTATCAATTATTTGATGGGTATATTTTTTGGGTAAATTTAACCCTGGTCTCCCTTAATTCGCAATTCGATTAAAAAGCCTTTTTAGTATGACGAAATTGTACCATTTGGTCCCTGAAGCCGGAACCGGAGAATTTTTCGGCGAGAGATCACGGGAAATGACAAATATACCTCTGACCTAAAAACTCTCTCTCTCCTTTTCCTCTTTCCTCATTTCTCTTCCTCCTCCTCCTCCCTTTTCCTCCTCCACTTTCCTCCTCCTCGATCCTCCTCCTTCCTCCTCCTCTCTCCTCCTTCCGAAACTTCCCCTCTTCCTCCCCTCTCCTCCGCCCTCCTCCTCCACCTTCTTCCTCTTCCACTTTCCTCCTCCTTCACTTTCCTCATTCTCCCCCTTCCTCTTTCTCTCTCCTCTCTCCTCCTCTCTCCTCCGCCCTCCTCCATTTCTCCTCCTTCCTCCTCCACTTTCCTCCTTCTCCTCCTTGCACCTCATTCTCCTCCCTCCGAAATTCTCCCTCCTCCTCCTCCTCTCCTCTCCTCCGCCATTTTCCTCCTTCCACCTCCTTCTCCTCCCTCCGAAATTCCCCTCCTCCTCCTCCTCTCATCTCCTCCGCCCCTCTCCTCCTCCACTTTCCTCCTTCTCCTCCTTCCTCCTCCTCCCCTTTCCTCCGCCCTCCTCCACTTTTCTCTTTCTCCTCCTTCCTCCTTTTTCATCCCTCTGAAATTCCCACTCCTTCTCTTTCTCCTCTTCCTCTCTTCTTCCGGAGAGAGTTTTTTTTTGTTTTTTCGATCAGGGGTACTTTTGTCTTTTCACGAGGTCTCTCACTGGAGAAAAGCTCCAGTTAGGCTTCAGAGGCCAAATGGTACAATTTCGTCATAATAAAAGGGCTTTTTAATCGATTTGCGAATTAGAAGGGGACGAGAGTTAAATATCCCAAACTACAGGGGGCCAGATATAATTTACCCATATTTTTATGTACATCTTCTATGTCTTACTGGAGTTAAAGAGATCCAATTATTATTTTTTTGTGTTGGTAAATTTGTTTGGACTTCGGATAATTTAGATTATCTGAATCTGTATATCAAGAAATTTAGATATTCGAATTTGAATAGTTTAAATACTCAGTCTTGATTAGGATTAATAATGGTCCCGTTCTTGATTTCCTTCGTTTCTTTTTTTAATCGGACAGCTGCTATATTTACCAAACTAGAACTGAAGCTCTTTTCTAGAAGAAAAAAAGGGTATGGGGATCTCTCTAAATTTCTTAATTTTTATGGAGGAGCATATGCATTTAATTTAGTAGATCAATCCAACAAATCGTATACTGCAAACGAAAAACATTAATAGCAAGTTATCACGTTGTCAATGACAATAAATTCAAAATTTTAACTATATAATTAATGTGTCACACTTACGCAAGTAGCATTAATCATACTCACTGTACATTTTTCACTCCATCAGTCTTATTTAATTAAGAGTATTTTCAATAATATATTTATATTCATAAGATTTAGATCTATATTTTTTAATAAATTAAAATCTCTTATTATTTTGGAACAATTACTAATACAGAGGGATCCCAATAATCTCCGGTGGAATCGGTGTCCTGTCGGCAACTTCCAAGTCACCAGCTCTCAGGACATCGACGCTTGAGCTCTTTCTTAATTACTTGTTATAAACTTAATAACCAAAACCCATTGTCCTTGAGATCCACCGACCGACCTTCCTCCTTTCCTTAACTTCCACGCTCTCCCCCAACCAAACTGACCAATCTCATCCCAATGAAGTTCGTCCTCCTTTGTCTGCCCTTCTTCTACTTCTTCTTCTTCTTCTCTTGTGCTTCCGCCACTACTCACAGTAATCTCTCTCTCTCTCTCTCTCTCTCTCTCTCTCTCTCTCTCTCTCTCTCTCTCTCTCTCTCTCTCTCTCTCTCTCTGTGTGTCTCTCTCTCTCTAACAATGTGGCTTTCGTTTACTGTTTTAACCATCTGGGGTTTGGCCCGTTCATATTATTATTGCTGTTTTGAGGTTTGTTTCCGCCAAAACAAACCATTCAAGTCATTTTACTTTGTTGGGTTTTGTTTCCGCCGCAAGATAATCTAAGGCCTAGTTCAATGGCTGGTGTGTATGGTTGAAATTTGTGTGTAGAAGCTCAAGCGAAGAAGATTTGGTTGAGACCGGGTCTTATTCGGATAGTCAAAGCAACCATGCTTCAAATTCGGAGTTATGATGTAGTTATGATCGAACATGGACTCGGATCTATACCTTTCCGTATTAGATTCTATCATTGCTGGTCATTGTAACAATGTGCAACAGTTTGTTGTGTTTCTTTGCTGTACCATGAAGCTGAAACGCTAGGTGGATGTTGATCATTTACCTTGTCTTTTTGATAGATGTTATAAGGGTTACCAAGAACCCAGCGGATCAGTTGGTGGGCGTGATCAATGGGAACCGGACGGGGCACAAAATGTCGGCCCTCTACGACAACCCCGGCCTGGCTTGTATTGCGTTGCAGTACATAAAAGCATACGAAGGACAATGCGGCGATGTTGGAGGTACTAATGCCAAGAAGCCTGCTGACTCGGAATTTGCCGAGACTTTCGCTCCCAATTGTGGTGTCACGGTGTCTACTCTGGCCCCAATTACTGGACGCTTTCTTGGCTGCGAGACCAAGTATGTTGAATCTTCGGAAGCGTTCTCAGAGATTCTCGTGGAAAGCAGCAAGAGCTTGGACATCCTCTACAGCAAGAATCACACAGAATTGGGGGTTGCAGTGAGTGGCACCGATGGTGGATCGCCCTACTTCTGGTGTGTTCTGTTCAGCAATGGCACAACTAACAGTAGCTTTTCTTTCGAAGGAGGTGAGGCCAAGTTAACAAGGCCCGGATGCTATAGTGGTGCAAACGATGAGTGCAGTGGTGCTAATGACATTCTTCAACCTGCCAGCCTGTTGTCCTACGCAGTCGGTGGCTTGATTGCATTAACTTATGCCTTCAGTTTATAAATTGTTACATGCCTTTCCTGGTAAAGATTATCGGCTGATAGGTCCGGGTTTATTTCTTATGGTCTATAACCCACTGTTGTACCCCATTGCTTCAATTAGAAAGTGTCTCCCATTTCTTTGTTGAAACTGAGATTCTTGGATCTGTTCAAGACATTGTCAGGAGATCTAACATTTTCATTGTCTTAGAAAGCATGAGACTCTTCTTCCAAGCACATGATACGGCTTCCGAGATAGAAATTCAAATAAGAACAACTAAACTTTTGAATCAGAAAGAGGTGAAGGTACTATCCTTCTTCTTTGCTCTATCAGCATTGTACTACATTTTCTGGAAAAAGAAGAAGAGACTAATAGGATTGTTAGTACAATACCACCCGACCAGAAGTTGGCGACTTGTCGATCTCTTCAATCTTGCCAGTTCTTCATGGATGCCTTGAACTTCAAAACCAAAAATAGAATTGCAAGGATCAGTACGATACCACCGGACGATCCGCCAGCTCGGTGAATCCAATAGGTGTCAAACTTGGCAAGGCTCTGATCCAAATGAAGGGACGACAAGAGGATCGCCAGGA
>SOPF01026211.1:0-31741 GCA_012979155.1 Hypericum perforatum
CCTCATTTAGAGCTGAAAAAAAAGGAAGAAGGAGCCCGAAAAGACGGGACTTATTCCCCTATTTAGCATTATCAATCCCCCTACCTTGCTCTACTCTACCTTGTTTCACACCATATTCAATTAAATCATGACTCAATTGAAAACCCCTCCTACTTTTCCCGATTAACTGACTGTCCATGAACCCTAGGCTTCTAAATCCAAACAAAAAATAAACAGTTAACAAGAATCGAGTACCTCCGAACTCTCTCGCCCCGAGCAATCAATCCGCCTCCGCCGGCTCGACCTTGGGCCCTGAAAACACGTAACCGTCACTGTTAGCTCCAAAAAAAAAAAACAGAAGAACGAAACAAGGAGGATAGAGAGAGGGAAAGAAGTAGTCCCGACCGTGGAGGGAGAGGGGGCGGTGGTCCTTGCCCCATCCGATACCGCGGGTGGAATCGAGGTACTGCTCGACGAGGTGGCGGCACTTCTGACGGTGGTTGACCCCCTCGACTCGGTAGCACCACTTGAGGCGCTCCCTAAGGATCTTGGCCTTCTCGATGTCGATCCACTTCTCTCGGACCAGGTGCTCCCTCATCTCCAGCATCGCCACCGGGTCCTTGTACGGATTCTCCGGGTCGAATCCATCCGGCGCCGTTTCCTCGAACTCCGCCACTCCCTTCTTCCTCCCCATCTCTCTCTTTCTCTCTCTTTCTCTCTCTCTCTCCTTCTTTTAGTGGACTTCTCGAGATTTTTTGGGCCTAGGTCACGGCCCATGTTTCATTAGCTGACAGGCCCAACAAGAAATCTAAGCCCGATAATGAAGATTAGTTCTAATTTAACTGGAATATATTTCTATATAGGAAGTTCAGTTGCCGGCCATTTAGTCGATCACTATTTAAGATTTAATTTGATTAATAATCTCTTCATATATAAGGAGTATTTAAATGGAATATATTTTTGATAGAACTCTCTCTTTGTTGTTCTACCGTAGTAATTTCGTTGCTTTCTCTTCCGATTTACGAGGTGATTTTTTTTTATCATTATTTGGATCACAATCTTTATTCCAAAATTCTTATTAGATTGTAAATAACATTGTTTGTCAAAATTTTCAACACATTGATTTCAATTATTTGGAATTCAACTTCATAAAACGCGTCTCGGTCCCATACGAACCAACCGAGTCGAGAAAACGGACCCCACTCGTCGTCGTCGTCTTTTTTTGGGTTTAAGGACACGTGGCAAGCTCCCACATAGCGAGGGAGTGTCAAAACTCCTACGTTCACTCGCCATCTCTACAATTTCTCAATTTTCATATCTTTTGAAGTTTGAACGCCACACCGATCACATCATCCATCCGAATTCTTCATCAATTAATTAATTGTACAATAAATAACAAATTGTTTACCAATTAATTGAAATTAATTACTAGAAATAATTAGAAGTTATGCACTGAACCTTTTTTTTTATTACGAACTGAGCCCATGAACCTTAAAACCACAGACGTGCATTCCTCTACCCCTCTCTATCGCTCTCTGTTTGTCTTCTAACAGGTTGGCTGCCCTTTTGTTTTTTTGTCATTTGATTGCTGTTTTTATGTTTAATTTAAATTCCATATCTGTCATTTCTATTTTCTGAAACTAATTTCTTGTTAAATGTGACGTTTGTTGGTAATAATTGATGTGGGTCATTGTTAGGTAGAATTTCTTAGCTCATTGTGGGGTAATTTTGGTTTATTGTGAATGGAAGAACCAAAAGATTCTAATCATTTCTATTTTGGTTTATTGGTAATTTCCATATCTGATCAGTTGAAGAGATGCTGTGATGTTCCATGTCACTTGGCCACTATTTGAGTTGTATGAACTAGGAAGCTGTTTGTTATCCTATGATTGGTTTCTGTCACATCTGCAAGACTTTTTATATTTGCAGGTTGGTTTCTGTCACAACTGCATAACATTTTTTTGCCGCATTTCTATCCGAATTCGCAGGTTCAGTTCGAAGGTGGTCGAGCATTGACGTTGTCGTTTCCTTTGTTGAGCTAGGGGAAGATTTCCCTGCACTTGCCTATGATGGATCCGTTGCCTGATCATCATGGATTACGAGTCAACAGCGGGAAGCTGTCAAGTAAATCTGATGTCTTTGCACCTTCATCTGCTAATCGTAGCGAATATTCAGAAGGTAAAAACTGTAACCCTCTCTTCGTTGATCTGTTTGCCTAATATGTGGCCTTATTTCGTCGACTAGTACTGTATTTTTCATTTGTTGTCAACTGTTAATGGCAGCTAAGCGGCGAGCTGCAGAAAGGCTCGATAGTTCCTCGGCCAGTAGTACACTCAGTAGAGGTAAGAAACTCTGCTGATCCTATTTCTGGTACGAGCTTAATCAAGAAATGATTTAACATTTCTCAGTGACACATTTATGTAGAATCGCCAACCGCTTCGATGCACATTCTTGGACACAAATTCCATGAGGTTTTTCAGATGAAACAGGGACGGTATGTAGATTTTTCCGCAGCGAAGATCTCCGAAATGATGAGGTCAAATAGTCTGGATGTAAGTAATGTTAGCTGCACTTCCTCTGTTACTTGATTGAGCTACGCTTCCGCTCATTCCAGTATCTTCTTCCTTCGTGTTTCTGTTCCGATGCCTTTTTTTTTTCTAAACATTTTCTGAAAGCTCATATTGCAGAATGCTCCAACTCAGTCCCTGTTGAGCGTTGTGAACGGAATTCTGGACGAGAGCATTGACAGAAAGAATGGCGAAATATCTCAGCGTGTAGCTTCTCTGCTGCGGAAAGTGGTGCAAGAAATCGAACGCCGTATATCAACTCAAGCAGATCACTTGAGAACTGTAAGAACATGCTCCAACAGATGTTAGTTGCTTTGGTTTCCCCTGCCAATCATAATAAGTATCGGTTGGTGTCACGTACTCTTGTATGTTCAGCAAAACAATCTTTTCAAGGCGCGGGAAGAGAAATATCAGTCCAGGATTCGTGTGCTCGAGGCCCTGGCTTCCGGGACTGGTGAAGAGACTGGGGTATGGCAATATTTAAGAGGGTAGGAGTGAATAGACAATGAAGCAAGTGCGTTGCAACTGATTGAGTAGACATTTTCACTGTCCTGAAATCGATTCACGTCTTTGGTTGCAGGTAGCTGCAAACCAAGCTCAACAGAATGGCCACCGGATGGTATCCGAGGAGGATATTATTAAGATGGCAAAGGAGAACGATGAGAAAGGAAGTCAGCTCAATGTACTTAGGCAAGAGTTGGAGTTTTCCAATAGAAGAGCCGAGGATCTGATGAACTTGATGAAGGAGAAGGAGCAGAAGATTATCGAACTTTCCGTTAAGCAAGGGTTGGCAATGGTAAAACGAAGAGACGAAGATGCAGCTAAATCTACACAGGAGAATGAAGAAAAGAGTATTGAAGTTGCTGCACTTAGGCAAGAGCTAGAGTTAGCCAAAAGAAGAGATGAGGATGCCTTTAGGCTGATGAAGGAAAAGGAGGAAAGGGACCTCCAAATTTCTGCACTAAGGCACGAGTTGGAAGTGGCGAAAAGATCGAGAGACGGAGATGTAGCCAACTTGATGAAGGAAAAAGAGCTTAAAGATCTTGAACTATCGACATTGAGGAAAGAGCTGGAATTTTCCAAAAGACGGGACATGGATGCGTTTAGTTTGATGAAGGAGAAGGAGCAAACATCTCTTGATCTACTGGTGGCGAGGCAAGAGTTGGAAATGGTGAAAAGGAGGGACGAGGATGCTGTTAAGTTAATGAAGGAAAAGGAGCAAACATCTCTTGAACTGTCTGCACTGAGGCAAGAGCTGAAAATGGCGAAGCAGAGAGATGAGGATGTGGTTAAGTTGATGCAGGAGAAGGAGCAGAGAGATCTCGAGCTCTCTTCAATAAAGCAAGAGCTAGAAATGTCGAAGAGAGCACACGAAATGCGTCTGTTGGAAATGGAAACGGATGCCAAGTTGGCCAGAGTAAGCCTTGAAACAAAGTTACAAGAGCTGCAACACCATCTGGGTGACTCGAGAAACAAAGCTATGATGCTTGAAGCAGAATTCAAGTCCAGAAACAAGACTTGGGAAAAGAAACAACACGCCGTGAACAGTTTTGTGTCCATCTCCTCCAACGCTCTCAAGGTATCGTCGCATTTGCCACGGCTTGAACATGGTTTTTGTTTGTGTTATTAATCTTGATATGTTGATTGTAACCTTCAGGAACTGAGGTCATCTTCGAAGTCCATCAAGAATGAAATTCTGAATGCAGAAAAACAACATTCAGAGGACCTCAAATGCTTAGGTAGATTTGCTGTTAAGAAGCGGTTTGGTTTCTTATAAGCTCTAAACATAACATTGGCATCTAATGTCTTTCAGGTACCAAGCTGAAAGTACTGATAGATTCAACAGAAAACTACCACTTGGTAGTTGCCGAGAACCGTAAATTATTCAATGAACTGCAGGATTTGAAAGGTTTTTGGCAACTTTCCTGATTTCTTAATGGTTTTTCTTAACAGTGCACGCTTTGGACGACTGACCAATCCAGTCATTGCAGGAAATATAAGAGTATATTGCCGAGTCAGGCCGTTTTTGCCAGGACAAGTAGTGAGGAAGACAATAGTTGAGTACGTTGGAGAAAATGGCGAGCTGGTCGTCGCAAATCCTTCTAAGCAAGGCAAAGAAGCACGACGAATGTTTCGGTTCAATAAGGTCTATGGTCCTACTGCTACCCAAGGTTCAATCCTCAACCATCTTCACTTTGTATTCTGTAGTAATGATCTGATGCCAAGAGCTAACTTGTTGTTACTGTTGCAGCTGAGGTGTTTACGGATACTCAGCCATTGATCAGAACTGTTCTCGATGGGTTCAACGTATGCATATTTGCTTATGGTCAAACCGGTTCGGGAAAAACCTATACAATGGTACTTGATCTTTCTGATCCTTTTTATTTTCGTGGTAGCTATGTTGTTTCTATTCAAGCTGATTAATACTGACCTACCCCAGACAGGTCCGGATGGAGCATCTCCGGAGGAATGGGGCGTCAACTACCGAGCTCTGAATGACCTCTTTGCCATCTCTCAGAAAAGACGTGGCTCCTTCGTTTACGAGGTCGGGGTCCAGATGGTTGAGATATACAACGAACAAGTTCGTGACTTGCTGTCCAAAGATTCTCAGAAGAAATATCCTTTCAAGCAGTTTGTTTTTCATTGTAATTGCATTTCTACTGCAATGTGATTGTTAATATATTGTTCCCTTAATTTTCACACACTCGGAATCGTCTCGGCTAGTCAATCTGACGGGGTAGCCGTGCCAGATGCAAGTATGCACCCTATTTCGTCAACCATGGACGTGTTGGATTTGATGAATGTTGGACTGAACAATAGAGCAGTTGGTGTGACTGTGATGAACGAAAGAAGCAGTCGGTCACACAGTGTAGTCAGTATTCATGTTCGAGGTAAGGATGTCAAGAACAACGCTTCTTTGGTCGGGAACCTGCATTTGGTAGATCTAGCTGGGAGCGAGAGGGTGGACCGGTCTGAAGTGACAGGAGACCGTCTCAAGGAAGCACAACATATAAACAAGTCCTTATCTGCGCTCGGCAACGTGATTTTCTCTCTTGCTCAGAAGAGTTCTCATGTGCCATATAGGAACAGCAAGCTCACTCAGCTCCTGCAAGCATCTTTAGGTAGGTTTTCTTCTGGTGCTGAATTGGAAGACAATTTCGTGTGCAATGTGCATCTGTTGATCTTTTTCATTCCAGGGGGACAAGCGAAGACTCTGATGTTCGTGCAGCTCAATCCCGACATAGATTCGTATTCCGAAAGCATGAGCACCTTGAAGTTTGCGGAGAGGGTCTCCGGTGTTGAGCTCGGTGCTGCAAAAAGCAGTAAAGATGGCAGAGATGTTAAGGAATTGATGGATCAGGTACTCGAGATTTTCCACTTGCTATTACCGCTTTACATGAGATATGACTGATCACTCATTTTACTGACCTGTTTGATATTATAGGTGGCATCCCTCAAAGACATGATATCTAGAAAAGACTATGAGATCAAGAGGCTACAGCTCGCGAGAGAAACGCCTAGCGAGAAACTCGGAACAGGCTCGTTGAGATCAGGGTACACCTCCCCGAGTTACGAATCTCTGGACTCCACTTCTCAGAGGAACCTGAACCCATTGAGCATAAGAAGCTCAGATGATGAGGAGAAGTTCAAAGAGTTCGGTGGAAGGCACTCCGAGACTAGTTCACAGCAGTCCGTGGATGACCTCAGGCGGTCTCAATGGGAATCCAAATCAACGGGAGGCGACAACGATAACCCTACGGAGATTTTGGATTACGGAGATGTGGATAGTGAAGAGAGGTTGAGTGAAATTTCTGATGGTGGTCTCTCCATGGGAGCAGAGTCCGTAGCAACCACCGACCGATCCGAAAAATTGCAGAAGTGAGTTCTTCTTTTGTGTCACGATTCGATCTTTTGTCCCAAATTCAACCCGAGTTGCTTCTCTTAATAATTTCAATAAGTACATTTTCCTAAGCAATTCAATTAGTACATTGTCCTAAGCTTATGTTTTCTGCAGGCAGAGTAAAGTGGCGTCTCGGATCCGCAGCCTGCAGAAACCAACCGAGCAGACAACGAGGAAGCCAGTCTCGTCGAGTCCCGCAAAAGCTTCAACAAGTGAGTCTGAATTCGACCCTTTCAAACTCCAGGTTTCGGTTGCTGCTGTTTCCAACACTGACACCAATCTACATTGATCTGTTTGCAGGTGTTAAGAGGACTAATAATCCCAGCACCTCCACCACGCCAAAGCAGACTACTACTGTCGGTAGGCGATGGCAGTAGATTGATCAGCTGATCTTCCGTCCAAGAAATTGCGAAAAAAGGGAAGTGTTTGGTTCGTTGGAACGGAACTCAACCCGAACTCAACCCGAATTCCGTTTCTGATAACCAAACACGCCCTGTTTAAGCATTCGAGTCTTGATCAAGAACTGGAAATTTTGTTTACATGTTTTGGTTGGAGTTGAGTAACTACCATTCCCACCATTTTATGATACTTTTGGTGTCAATTTTGTTTGATTAGATTAGGATAAATTATCAATTGGTGTACATAAACTCAAAGCATTGATTAATGAATCATACAGATTAACACAAATATTACTTATAACTATTTCCCTCTGGTATTTTTATTTTTACATTTTCCATATAGGCAGAGCACAAAAAATAATTAACAACTTAAAATCTATTTCCGGAATTTGTATATATGTGCTTCCCGCGGAAAATCGGTTCAGCAAATTGTGGCCTGTATTGTATTATTCTGATATTACGATGGACTTGGGCCCATCGCCTTGGCATTATCTATGGCATGAATTTTGGATCACAAAGTTCTACATCCTTTTATCGTTTTTGTAACCTTTCGAATTTGAGATGTGTGAATGTTACTACTTGTTGATTTCTGTGCGCTCATTTTAGACCTCAAACGTTGGAAAGGGTAATCTTTCTGCAGATTTTATCTCTAAGTACGTTCTGGTTAGTTCTTTCAGACTATATTGTATCGGATGTTCCTCTACTGCCAATGTTTATTTGGATAATCTTTGATATATCCATTCATTATTACCTTCTTTGAAAAAAAAATATTAAACACTGAAAATTTCATAGCGTAATTTAAGTCTAATAAATAACGATGAGATAAAAGCAACCCTGTTTTGATGAATGTACAATCGTGACAAAATATTCGATGGTCCACCGTATTAATTGACTCGTATGGCAATGGAGAACCTAAAGTGACCTCCACAATTAATTGGCCTTTTACGAGTAGTGGGCTACCATGAGATCCAATTTCAAGGGCCACCGTAGCCGTTGGAGAAAGACCACTTTGTATACGACAGATGATTTCCGTATAACATACGAGGGCAAAGTAGATTTCAAATCTTACAAAAAAAAATACACTTTAAATAAATTTATGATATGGACCCCTTAGAACGATCATACTAGAAGAAGCAGAGAATGAGTCCAAAATGGGGACCCCTAGGATGCCCATGTCATGCCTTCATATTATGGAATTTCACCATGAAAAATCTCTAACTTATTTTCCTATTATTTTAAATGCGTTACATCCTTCCAATATTTCCGTCAGCTGGGTCGTTAAATAAAGTTTTTTTTAACTATATATTATATTTAATTTTTTTTTTAAAAAAAGCCGTTTAATACAACAGGGAAACACCAAGTTACAACACGGTCGTAGTCCTAGAGAACGCAGCTACCTGCGCAAAAATCCCATGCAGTAACACACCCCACCCAGTGACATATCCCAGGCACTCTAGTTTTCGGATCCTCGTACCAAAGTATATTAAGTTGCTCTTATGGGTCTCTTTAAAATTCCGAAATAAAGTGAAGAAAATTTGAATTTTTATATACCTGTATCAAATTCAAAACACAAAATAAGGTATCCTCCTCTTGCAGTCATCCAAAATATATGAAAAAGTTATAATTTTCATAACATAATAACTTCATAAATATTTAACAGTTATACAAATCATTATCTCAATGTGATTTATCAATGGAAAAGAATAAAAACCAATTAAACAATAATAACATCCAAAATTTGATTTCAACTTTTGTTTTTGATAATTTTATGAGTGGTCCTATGATCCAAGCCTTATTTTTAAAATGAAAGGCTATAAACCAACGTACCCTTCAATTGAGATGAGAAGAGATGAGGTTCATGGGACCCAAATTCAACGTGACAACATAAGATTGGTCACTAGCGATAAGGCAGGCTACTACCCAATTCCACTTGTGTGGCCAATTAAACCCTAACGTCATATCTTATAGGATCCAACGGCCATCATTAACCCAAAGAAAAATACAAACAAATAATCGACGGTTGGATCGGCATCTGTCACCCAAGAAAATGTGAGCCGATGTCGTTTGCCCGTTGTTTCGCTATATAAAGGGAGAGGGATTGAACCATGGGCAATTCATGTTAAAGGCTTTTGTTGTAAAAGAAGAAGAAAAGGAAGCAAGAAAAAAATGGCTACTTCAATGTTGTCAACCGGCACCATCGCCGCCGTTAACACTGTTCAGGGACCGACTATGATGGCGTTCGGCGCCAAGTCCGCCTTCCCCGTCACACGCAAGGCCGTCAACTTCGGCTCCATCGCCTCCAACAGTGGGACTGTCAAGTGCATGCAGGTTCCGTATACATACATTTATACAAACCTTCACTTTGTGTGTATTATGCATTTCTTAGTATGCAAGTTAGGTTGTTTAGTTAACTAGGTTCAATGTAAGATGATAAAACTGGTTTAATATGCATTTTTGAATGGTTGAGCTTATGTTATACTAAATATGGAGACGAATTATGTTATTAGACAATTTAGATTTGATGAACGTTATTTGGTCTACTTTAACTGAACTACAACTTCACCTATATAAATTTAGCGAATTAGTAACAAAATCCACATGTAACTACTTCAATATAAATAATGAATTAGTCCAAACTTGAGACATCACTAAATAGCAATCAATTAATAGATGATTGTGTATATATGTAGATTTGGTTTAATTGATCAATTAATTAATGATGGTTTGCTGATGGGTATTTTATTAAATATAGGTGTGGCCACCACTTGGGTTGAAGAAGTTCGAGACACTTTCGTACCTGCCACCCCTCTCCGTTGAAGAATTGAGCAAGGAAGTGGACTACCTTATCCGCAACGGATGGATCCCTTGCTTGGAATTCTCCGTTACCGTAATATATCAAATCATTCGTTAATAATACCAATTTTTTATTTAATTTAGTTTTATGATTTTTCATATGAATAAATTCGACCACCAACTCATTCAGCTATCTATCGGAATGTTGGTTGTATATGTAGGGAGGGTTCGTGCACCGTGAGCATGGCTCGACCCCTGGGTACTACGACGGGCGTTACTGGACAATGTGGAAGTTGCCCATGTTCGGGTGCACAGACTCGTCCCAAGTGATCAAGGAGCTCGAGGAGGCCAAGAAGGCTTACCCACAGTCATTCGTCAGGATCATCGGATTCGACAACAAGCGCCAAGTCCAGTGCGTCAGTTTCATCGCCTACAAGCCTCCTGGCTACTAAAATTATTCATTTTATATTCTCATCGGATCATGATCACCGTCATTTTCCTTTGTTTTTTTTCCTCTCCCTTGATTTGGGTCTGTTTGGAATAAAATGTGTGCTTGCAACTTTGTGGCATTGATGTATGTAATTCCCAATTCTCACGATGATGATGATTTTCTCTTTGTTATCTTTTGTTTTTAGTCAAAATGATATGTTTATAAGATATATACTCCATCGACTAGTTTCATCTCGATTAGGGTCCCATAACAAAAAGTGGCATAGCTTTTTTTTATAAATGGAGATATATTTATAAAAAAAATAATATGTACACCCGAATAGAAATCTACACTACCCAATACAAGATAAGTCTTCCATCCCTAACAGAATTCATATACAAAATTAGATCTTGGTGGCCTAAATTCGGTAAGGAGTTCGTCCACCGTAACCACTCATGAACTCGGAATGTGATAGATTGGATAAAAAATTCTCATTCTCCTTAGAAAATTGCATGATTTCTTGCTAACCAAAAAGTGGCATAGCCTCTGAGTTTGATCTAATTATATTTCTTTTAAAGTCGAAATGAAACATCAAGATTAATTTATAACAATCGATCATCGAAAAATTGTGTTGTGGGGATAGGATAACTGATAGCAATGACAGTATTGGGTGGTGGAGGTGGGAGAGTTGCTTTCAGGAAATGGACAACAGAAAAAAGGGAAGAAATTATTTGAAGTGAATAAATGTATGAAATCGACCTTCCAATTATTGGACCAGGTTCATATTTCATGAGGTGACTTGTTTGGAATTGGATTTTATTTTATTTGGAACTCAAATTATTATTATTTTTGATAAGTTCGAACTCAAACTATTTGTCTTGGGCTTCCAACCCAGTTGACGAATGATAGGATTTGATAAGGAAGCCCAATATCAGTTGTGGACCATCCTAACTGAAAAAATTTAAAATAATCGGAGAGGTCCGACCATGAAATCCGGCTCTATTAATATAGTTGCACGATGTTGAAATCTTGAAATCTGGTTTACATTAATTCGTTGTATAAATAATAAACCTTAAAATCTAGTTACAACATAATATTTGAACATAAAATTTTGAAAGTGAATAATTATTTTAAATTTTTGAAAAAAAAGAGTCAACGCATTAGCGAGTATTCTCTAAAAAAAAAAAATTAGCGAGTCGGCTCCACCCTAATTGCTGCCACATGACAATTCGGATCGACTCCACCTAATGCTTGGGTTATCGAATAAGTTAGTATTTTTATTTCGTATAATTTTTTGAACTATATGTGTTGATATTAAAAATTTATGAGAAATACAAAAACTAACTATTTGAACAATAGAACAACAACTTATAGAACTTTAAAAAGTTTTGAAAGCATTCAGGAACCTACGTAGCCACGTGGCAACTACCAGATTGAGATAATCCGCTAATAGGTTGATCACTTCATTATTCTTTTTTAAACTCACCTGTTTTTTGGAAACGTTATTTTTTTCTAAAATAGGCAAAAAAAAATTGTTAAAAAGGCAAAAACATATACATATTCACAAAATGGGTTACAAGATATTAAAAATATACATTTTTTAATATTAAAATAATTTAAACCCATTTTGAGAATATATATATATATTATATGTTTTGCCTATATTTAGAAAGATGTGCAAGTTTTTTGCCTATATCGGAAAAAATCCATCGAAAAACGTTTGAGTGCAACCATATCCTAAGAAATTCAGGTAACTTTTTTTAATCCAAAGTTTAAAAAAATGAATCCACTTGCCTTTTGGCATTACTGAACACCGGGAGCCGTATGGGCATCTATTTGCGGATAGATAACATCGCCACCTCATGCAAGAACGATTCGGAACGCTACAAAATTGCAGGGCCGAACACAGGAGCCGCCTGTTCTACACAAGCTAACGGCTTTTCCTATGTCCGAACGCGTCCGGTTAAAACAACCCGAGTGCTTAAATCAACTGACGTGGACGAATAAGAAGACTAAAACTGGTTAGAAAGAAAAGATCAACTTCAGATATTTCTCGAACTCAAAACATTAAACACTCTTTTATATATGATTCAATTGAATCAACTCTAGGCCGAGTTAAAAAGGACATCTAACAGCCAGCCATAAGATAAGGTTATAGCAGAAGATACACGACGACGATGATGACACAATGTGAGGCTTTATGGAAGAGAACATTTCATTTTAAGCAATGTCATTACAATCAGAGACACCATCGGATGACAAAACATTACAACAGCGCTCCTCAAAAGAGGAATCCGACTGGTTTCGTCTCCTACTTCGTCCATGAACAAGACAGAACACTGAAACGAAAAAGAACCACTCGATTCTCCCTCTCTCTTATTCAAGATCAGAACTTTCTGATCATCTTCATTTGTACACAGTTCCTGAAGCCACTCCGACGCTTATATACAGTTATGAAACACAAACGGTACACTGATAATTAGTTCTCCCTCCCTTCGACTTCTGTCCCTCTTAAGAGTATCAAAACTTCGGTGCAAGTTATCCCTCCCCTTCTTGTTCCTAAGCCATCGTCAATATGCTACAGTTACGGCGGCCGTCTCGACTGAGGCAATCAAACCCTTCAATCCTAACTGCAGCAGCTTGCATGTTCCTGAACTTGTTGCAGACACTGCCCCCTCCTCCTCCACCTTGGGATTCCAATCCCGAAGACGATGAGGAGGGGAATGACAGAGACGAAGCAGCGCCAGGGTGCAGCTCAGTTACCTTCTCATCAACAAAATAGGCATCCTGGATAATAGGGTTGGATGCCCTCGACGGTGGTGACCCAAAGAAAAAGGGTGGAGATGATGAGTAGTCTTTGTAAGTGGATATCTCTCCAACATAACCACCCTGCAAAATTGCAAACACAAGATTTTATCTACCCAAACAAACATTCTCTCTATGTAAGAATGTGTTATAAACCTATTCAAACATAACTAGTGCGGGTTGTTCTACCTTAATTAACAGATATCTCGAAGTCAAAACTTCGGAATGCGTCACAGAAGAGTTAAAAATTAAGACCTCAGGGAGACAAGGAAAAGAAAAAAAACACACACACAGAGACAGACCTTAAGGAGGATTATGTCAAGAATCTCAGACCGAGCACCGGCGTCTCCCATCTCCACCCCATGACTGAAACATTATTACAAAAAATTAAAAAAATACCCAAATTTTGTTTAGCTTAATTACTGTCCCTTGTGAAGGGGAACAGGATGAAATTAATGGAACAGGAAAGGAAAGGAAAGGAACATACTTGAAAGGCAACCTCAAGTCTGCTCTCCTCGGCTTAGGACAAACGACAGAGTCCGTTGTCTTCCTCCAGCTCCCCTCCTCGTAGGCTCCCATGGCGGATGCTCTTCTCTCTTTCTCTTCCTGTCACCCACCACAAACAAAAGTAAAGATCGAAACTTTACATGAGATTGGCTCCCAAGGCGAAAAATAAGCAAGAACCAGAAGAGAAAAGAAAAGACAAAGAGACCGAAGAAAGTATAGGTTTAGAAAATTGGTGTAACCTGTGCGGGGAGGGGATTGGAGGATGAGGAGGAAGGAGACGGGAAGAAAGAGGAGGGTAGAGAAATCTTATTATTAGATTTTTATTTTTTCACGAGGGAGAGATAATGGGAAAGAGAGATTAGTGTAGGGGGGGCAGCGCAAGTATATATTGCACGAACCAACGACCACTTGATTCAAAGAGACTGTAGTCTTCTTTTATATATCTATATCTCGAGTTCAATTATTAAAAAAGATAGTAATATTAAATTTATTAAAAAAATTACAATATTTTGAATCATACCCTATTTTAACTTGAATTGATGAATCTAATTGACCTGATAACAAATTGTATAAACTACATTCTAAAAAAAACAATAAACAGAAAATGGGGGGTGAGAGATAATGCTTAGGTTTTTTACTACAAAATATGGTTAGTTTTCATAGTTGAGTTGAGTTGTTTGATTGATTTATATTCAAATAAGATAATATTTTAAGGATGATATAATTTTCAAAACATATTTAGTTTCAAATATTTTGAAATTGATATTTTTTATTTAATATGATATTATTAAAAGAAAGGTGTAACAGAATCATGTGTGGTCAAGTGGGTAGAGTGGTGGCGTGGAGGGTGTGAAGCCGTTGGATGTTAGGGTGAAGCCTCCTCGGTTTCTAAGATGAGAGATTGCCCATTCAGGGATGGACAAGGTTGTCGAGACGCCGCTTTTTTTTTTAACCTTTTTTGTATTTTGTATTTTGTCATTTTACTTATATTTTTATATTTTTATTTTAATTGCTGCAGGGCGTAGACACGTATGGTGACCACGGTTTGGGTGGGGAACCGGAATTCCGGAAACCAGAAGTGGGTCCGCCCGTTTGGGTACATAGGTTTTGGGAGGTACGACTCGTAAGTCATAACTCATAACCCTACGCCCAAATTCAGTATACGTATATAATACAGTATACTATATAGGTGGTAATGACCAGATTCGGTTTATATAAATGTACTACTTCTAAATCATAATACATATGGTCTCTTCCAGCACAAACAAAAATAAATATGGTCCCAGGGAAAAAAAGTAAGTTACAAAAAAGTTTAGTTCTAATTTAATCAAATAAATCATTAAAAATATGATATTATTAAATATTTGTCTACAAATTTGTTTCAGTATTGTTTGGTTCGATTTGGTGGGTTTAGATTTAGTGGGTTTCGGATATAAAATGTGGAAGGCAAAAGGTTGTGAGCCGATTGCTGGGCTCCAGGGATGGTGAAGATTCAGTGGAATGGGCCGTTTTAGAGGCCCAACTAGTTTCTAAAACACAACACAAGTGTATTATCGTAATTCGTAAATGCATGCATTAGATTTTTTTTGGTCAAGTAAATGCATGCATTAGATTGTTTTAACTTAATGTTCTAACTCCAAAAAATATCTTGTTTGGACTAAAATCGAGATTCTCACTTCTACAAAAACCTCAATATCTATGTTGAAAAATAAATGAATTTCAGGCGAATAAACATCTAGATGGAACAACAAGAAGCAGATCGGAGTATTTTTATGTAAAAATGTTGTTAGGTGTAAATTTTGATTTAAATTCTAATTCTGTAAAAAAATTTATGGAGTGATAAAGTTTGCACGTTCAGTCAAGTTTTAACAATACTATACGATTTTAGATAATGTAACGAAATAGCCAAGTGACCTTTGGTCCAGCGGCATAAGGGTGGGGTGGGGTTTGAGAAGTCCAGGGTTCGATTTCTGACGTTGTAATAGAATAGTTATTAGTATAGGAACTAGAATAAGAACTAAAAAAAATAATGTAACGAAATATAATATCTTGACGTTTATGAGTCAATCCATGATGTTTACAAGTCATCCAAAAGTCTAAATCTTATCCTCGTTACAATAGCTTTCCGCTGTTTATAAAGCAAAAGACACATCATCAATGGCTCTGATTTTTATTTCACTTGGTTGCTTTAATCCTACTTTACCCACAAAGACGTACATTTGGTCTGGTCATATTTGAGGGGCTAAAATGAAAAATCTCTCTCTTTGTGTTTCGCATGTGCCAATCTCCCTTTTAATGACACATCATGTGTAAGCAGCTTTTTGCTATATCTTTATTTTCAAAATTTAGCATGGTGTCTCATCTTATTTATGAGTGATTGTTTTAATAATATTTTTATATTTTCAAGACTTGAACACATACATTTTAAAGCTAATCCAATTTTTTATGGCTTAACAAACTTCTATTGATTAAATTCGTTAATATCGACCAAAAAAACAATTCTACACAAGTACTCTTGCTGTTATTAAAAATACTAAAACAAACTAAATTGAAGACACCCTCTAGTAACTAACACTTAGATTTATTATCACCAGGTTTATTCTAGTTGAATCCAGAAGAAATCAAAAAGTTAAAAATGTTAGAAAACTAAAGCTACGTTCTGACTTGTCTCTAATCTATTTTATCCTCATGTTCCTTGCTTTGTCTTTGCTCTTTCACTTTCGATGTTGGCAAGTTCTCACAGCCAAATCTGATTTATTCTTGCTTTGTAGATTCCACATCTCACTAATAGTCCACGTCACCCACATGAAGTCACTAAGATTTGGAGGGGCCCACCTCAAAACATCTCCTATTACAAACCTTCCTCTCTCTTATTTTGTGGTATTTACAAAAAAAGTGTGGCCTTTGGATATCCTAATTTATATCTTGGTCACTACAGTATCCAAGCATATTCAACACCTAGTCACTAAAGCAAGGTATAAGAATTTATTAAAATGGGTCCCAAAATTAATTAGTTAATTTAATGTGCAGGGAAGAAAAGTGGCAAGGAGTCTCTTTGAAGCTTCCCATCCAAAACCCTCAATTTGCTCATCTTTTCTTCACACCAATGTAGTTGTTGCTCACTAATGTCACTCATCTTGAGCACCCTAGACACCACCTTGAGGTCTATTAAACCCATCAGTATCTTCATTTCTTCTTCAACCTTCAATCTTCTTCTCCTCAAACATTTTCCGGCTCGGCGCATATCTTTTAGCTTCGCCTCCTTCTGCGCACGCGAAAAATATCGAATTCGCTAACGAGTTAGAAGTTAGAACAACTACGTTACAAGTTAATCGAAGTATTTGTTAGTCGAGACGGCTTACTTTGTGGTTGACTTTCTTCATGAGGCTGAGGAGAGCTGGATCAACTGAACCTCTTCGGCTTCTTCTTTTGAAGAAGGCAGATATAATCCGACAAGCCCTTTCCTTGTCAGCCTTTAGGAAATTCATGAACGTTCGAATTCCATCCTCCATTATCATGAGAAATGCAGCCGAAGAAATCCTTGAATTGAATTCTTCATCCTTGATTTGATCTTCCTCCGTATCTTTCACATTTCAAAAAAGCAAAACCGAAACTTCAATGTAATTTTCACACAATAATTTTACTTGGACAAATTTGGACAAATTTCTCAATTTGTATGTGTCATACTTACGCATGGCCGTGCTAATATTCTCTAGATTGTTCTAATTTTATTAGATGTCCCAAAAGTGCAATCATGTTATATCTCTAATGGCAAAGTTATTTGTAGCAATAATATAAATTGTCATGATCTTCATTAGCATATCATATAAACTGCAACTGATTCGAATTCTGTGAGTACCTCTGTACTCCGGAACGTGAAGCAACTTGGGAGCGAGCAACCTCATCCGGGCGTAGACCTCCGGCCTACGCCCCTGCTCGTAAGGCTCGTTCTCCACGTACCGCTGCAACAGCACCTGGAACTGCTGAAACTGCTGGGCCACATTGGCCGGGCAACCCGGGTCGAAATCGTGCTGCTGATGCGCGGCCCTCTTTCGGGTGAAGTTGGTGTAGTTCCAGTTCAGAGCCTCCCACGTCAAGCAAATCTGAGCAACGTAGGCTGCTTCCAGCTCGTGGTACGGATTATGACGTATATCTGCAGGGTTCTTGCTTATACTGTTGAACTTGTGAACTATCCTGTCCGAAATCGATCTAGGACACACTTTAATTGATCTCAGCGACTCTGCATGTTAGAATGCAAGCAATTAATCATAATAATTATTGTAGATACACTAAAATAATAGAAAATCCGTTTATGAACAATAATGTGACACATTGGTAATATATTTTCTAACCTCTAATTAGATTGATTAATTGGTATCCTTAGATTTATTGGACAGACAGCTCTTTAGTTACCTGTTTCGTGAAGCTTTTGGGCACTGATTCTGTTGAGGAACATCATTTCCTCGTCGTACTTCTGGAAGACGGTGTACGATTCCCACCTGGGACAGCTTCTCCTTGACGAGGAAGAGAAAGGGTCTTCGGTTATTACCGAATCCTTAATCGAGCTCCTCCACTCGGAGGAGCTCTTTGAGGTGGATCCGACAGTGCACGAGTCGCCAAATATCTCTTCCTCCGATCTATCATCCTCCTCGTCCCGTTTGAGAAGCTTCTTCGTTTCAAGTCGGATCGGATTATTGAACACCAAAAACTTCTCATCCTTGTCGAAACGTACTGTTTCGTCTATTTCGGGTTTGGTCCCCACAGAAACGTAACCTGTCCGAAAAAAAACAGCATAAGCAATATCAGGTCTAGTACAAAACATGTGAACATTGCAACAAACTCGCACAAGTTTTTGTACCATCGAAGCTCTCGGCTTGCTCGTGTCCCGCCGTGTCGTCAGGGGCAGTGTCCGAACCCGCCAAGGCAACTACAGATAGATCTTCTCCTTCTTCTTCTTCCTCCTCCTCCTCCTCGTCTTGATCAACATCATTAGTTCCGGAATCGCCAACTTCCTCGTCCTCGTCTACGTCGGTTGTAGTAACATTCCGGTGGTTGCTAGGACAGAAAACGAGCGACTCTCCGCCGTGGATTACGTCGGCCACGAGGTGGTGGTGGTCCTTCTCCGTGCAATCGACGAAGTAGTAGCTCTCGGTGTCCTCTCCTGACTCTTCTTCCTCTTCGTCCGTGAACATATAGTCGTAGCCATTTTGGTTCCTACGAAATAAGACACAAAAATGTTGAGATTCCTGCATGGATTGTGGTATTTTGTTCTTGTAGAAAATCTACCATTCCGGACTTTTTTTGAAAATTTCGAATTTAGCAAACTCTGTAAGGAATTTAGGATGTCATTCAAAATTAAACACAACCAAAAGTTAATAAAAACCCAAATAGCTAAAGCATCATAATTAAGTTGCCATTACCAAAGTTATGGGTTAGTTAATGATAGTAATGATATTCAGCAATAAATACTTAAATAACCCATCAAATAAGTTAATATAGTTTAACCCGAGGTCTCGAGTTTTACGTTATCATCTCATATAGTTGTATATCATGTTATAATCACCTGTTGATAATTGGGAAGTGGCCAACGAAGTTGAGGAAACGTAATATCAAGGTGGAGGAGAAATAGAGGAAGAGGAGGAGGATCAAGGAAGAGCTGGATACGTTGTAAAACAACCAAGCAAGAGTTTCTTTAGAACATTGCATTTTATTTAATTTTTTCTTCTCTCCTCTCTCTCTCTCTCTCCAAATTGATGTTTTGGTTTGCTAATATAATGGTGTGTAGGTAGCTAAGTCTCTTCCAAATTGGGGGCCTCTAAACAACAAGATAAAAGAACAAAGCAAAGTGGGTCGTGTAAAGCTAAAGTGGATCTCTCTCTGTAGTTGCTTTAGTTAGTGTATATCTTGCTTTCCTCTCTTAACTTCCTTTTGTTCTCCTTTCAAAACCGGTCCATGCATCATATTAGTAGTTGGTTCTGGTAGAAATCTCGAATTTTCTTTAAAGAATTCGTAGATTTAAATTTTACGAATACAAAAATTTAGCATCCTGCATGTCTTTTATTTAAATAATGACCGTCGTGTGTACACGAGCACAAGCTTCATTTTTTCACCAGATAATGAGACAATGATAATAGCTTTTACTTGCCTTGGACTTGGAGGAAATTGTAGTAAAAGTTGCAACGGAAATTATTGTTTATTAGATGAAAGTCAGGACGTAAAGCAGGCAAGGGATTAAGATTTTGAAAAAAGTTAAGTAATATAATTGAAAATTGAGTTGTACAATTTTATGGCAGACAGATACATACAATTTGCAGTCGTGACAAATAAAAAAATGATATCACATATACTAGGCTAAGATGAATATTGTATCTGCCTTTGCTTTATTAGTGTCGGAGAATACGTGTTCGCAAATGCCGCTGAGATTTTATGCTCAGATAAAATATTTTACGCGGTTTTTATAGGTAATTTACCCTTAAAAACAATCAAAAAATAATTACTTGGTAATATATGATACGGCATTCGATTCAATACTAAATTTAACACAGTTAATTTTTAAAACTAATTCTCTCATCCGTTGGCTCGATTTCCTGGCCACGAATTGAATTGAATTGAATTCGAATTATAATTTGTTGAATTCGAATTAACAAAATTATGATTCTTATTCAATTTGTCCAAAAATGAATTCGAATATGAATTATAAATTTTTGAATTCGAATTGAATTCAACCGAATTCGAATCACTTTAAATATTTTAATTTAAAAAAAATGTTTAAATTTTTTGGGAATAAATAATTAAAAGATTGAACTTGTACTTAATGTACCAAATTAAAAGAATCAAAGTCCATGTAGTTCTATTTTGGAACTTGTGTTCTAAAAGACAAAAGAATTATTTTCTTTTCATTATGGACTGGAATACTGACATTGATAACTATTTATTTTTTGAATTTTTTTGAATTTTTTTCATCATTTTATATATGTAATTCGACAAACTATTCGTCGAATTGAATCAAAAATTCGATTCGGCGAATGATTCGACGAATTGACGAATTATGATTTTATCAATTCATATTCAATTCATCTTTGGACGAATTCGAATCCGAATTAGGATTCATTTGAACCGAATTGAATTTGAATTGAATTTTTAACGAATTGAATCGAATCGAATTTGAATTGGATTCGATTCATGGTCACCCCTAGGCTCGAAGATATAGTTCATTATGTAGATCTCCGATCTTATGGTTGGGTTAAACTCAAAATTTCGTATAAAAGTAAAATGATCATTTTACCGCAAATTGATCAATACACTTAATAGCTAGTACAAATGGCATCAAATTATATGTTGAAATTAATAATGTTTTTCCCAACAGTTTTCAAACTGGAAAAAGCGCACCGCAAACAGTAAAAATCATCAGAAAGGATTCAATCACTAAAAAATTTAGATTTATTTTAAAAAAACTTTTGCTTCAACTATGAATGTAAAAGATAAGTCTGGATAGACTGGATTATATGATTCCGGATATAAGAAAAATCAGTTACATTGGGCCCGCGGGGGGAACTTACATACCTGACATCTCCAACTGATATTGTTGGGCCTTGGGCCAAACAACATATGATTATTTTTCTCAAGGGGGTCGAATCTTTACAATAGAGTTTTTATGAGGAAAAAATTTTGTCTCGAGTTGGCACAAAATCGCAAAAAAATGTTCGGTTTTTGTTTGTACAAAATTGCACAAAAAACATAGTTTTGGTTTGCATATGCACTTTTTCGTGCAATTTTGTGCAAATTAAAATGACATATTTTTGTGCTGCAAATTTCTAGAGAAAAAAAAAATTTCCCAAATACCGTATTCTCATTAATCTCGAATGATTCGACCCCCTTAAAAAAATAACCGCAACATCTTAACTTTTCTTTCCTTGGAACTTGCTCGAGTCGGGTTTATAAAATTTAGATATATTGGAATTCAAAATTCGAGAAGTTAGAAGATTTCATTGTATTTTAGACTCCAAAACTGTAGGACCTGAGTGACTCTTCCAAGGTAAGGATCGTTGTTGATATTTTTTCTCGGGTGAGTGTAATGTTGAGTTCTTCCTCCGTAAGAAACGTCTAATCATATTGTTCTAAATTAACCTAATCATGGGTGGCTGTTCTAAGTGGATAATAATGAATATTTCCGTAGGCGGAAAAGATTCCGCAAGAAGCCTATTTTACTTGCTTCTAGAAACCCTAGTTTGAAGAATACTGCACACAACGGGTGAACGATGTTTACTTCTAGAAGTTCTAGTTTGAAGAACCCCGCACACACCAGGTGAACATTGTTACTACACCAAAAAGTTCCAAACGTTAGGATTGAAATTGAATTTCGTTGTTATCCATATTTAGATACTCACTTAGTTGAGTAATTCACGTTCAAATCAGATCTGATTTTTTTTAAGGTGACATAATTCTCATAATAAATAATTAATATTGTTGTAATTTTAATCACTCGAATTCAAAATTTGTACAACTTTCTCTCTGATTTGATATAAGTAGATATAAGTACTTATAGGTTGTTAGGATTCAAATATATGTAGATAGTCCAGAGATGATGACAAATTGAGGAAGAAAAAGTTCCAACAGAAACTAATGCTCACTTGAGACATACGGTCTCTTGGGTTGGTGACCATTTTAACCACTCTGAGTAGTCTCCGTCGGCGTCAATTTAATATTGGGCAGTGGATTAATTAATTAATTACTTGAAGTATCTCAGTTTATGACTATCTCAAATTCTTATTTCCCCAATGATTATTGCACGTCTCTCGATCCATCTACATTGTCATCTCTAACTACACTAATTTATAAACCATTAACCACTTGCACAGTAAAGAGCTGTTCAAGATTAAATGAAGATTTGAGACTTAAGAGTTCTATTTTTTTAAGTGAACTTATGAAATGTTTTTGGTTAATTTAAATTGTTTCCACAATTTCGGATCTGGAAGATCATGAGATTCGATTTTCCCACCTTATGCTTAAGGACTGACACCATTTTCATCATACTATGCATGCGATGGTGAACTTATGATATTAGAATAGAGTACTATGTATAACTTTTTATAAAGGATTTTGTTGATGATATTTTTTATTTGTAAGATTTGAATTCCAAATTTTTTGTTAAGAGCATTTAGATCAATTATCGTTCACACCAAACTCTTATTGATTTGAGCTCAATATCCAAATGCAACAATAAATATAAATTGTATTAAATTTAAATCTAAATTAGTAAAGTATTTATTAATCTCATTTGTGACGTGGACAAAGTTGCAGACATTAGTGAGAGATTTGGGATGATGTAAGGAGGAACAAGTGTCAGTTTGATAATTTGCAGAAATGTGGTAAAAGGGAACACCTAGTTCTCATTGGACAAATAAGGCCCCGGTGGGTAGAAATGGTTGAAGGTGGTTGGGCAGGAACGATTATGGACAATTAACCTAAAAAACACCATATGTGTAATAAAGGCTCTACCCTGCACTTGCATCCTCTAAAAGCTTGTGCGTAACTATTGAACCACAAAAAAAAACCATGTTATTTATCTCCAATCTTGAAAAAAATTTGTTAATGGGAAAATTAGTTCATTTGATATAATAATGCGTAGAATGAGAAATCTCTCGTATTGTAAACAATCGACATTTGCTAAAAAATCCAAACAAAAAATTTGAAGACAATCATTCAACTCAATGACACTGGTAGAGAAAATTTAATAGAAATTAATGGCTCAGTTCCTCATAGATGTAATTTGATTAAAAATTTACTTATGCATAAAATAACTTATAAGCCGAGACTAACAATAAATCAAACCTATTTGGCCAGAAAAATATGAGTAATTACATTTTGCATCATTCCATGCACCCCACTTTTTATGTTTGAGTTATGCATAGTTCATTAAGCTCTAAATTGAAATTTTAAACAATGATAAAAAAAAATTCACGATAAAACACTTGTTACAATAGTTAATGTGGTGTATGCACCCCACCATCTTTGTCAACGTGTTAGCTGTAATTATCAAGATAAACAAAGACTGAGAGCTAGCTAGCTAGCTACCCAAATGCTGCTTCTCCTTGAAGGCTGTGACTATATAAATTGGGTTACTTGCTGATCTCCTCCTCTCTTTTAATTGGTGTTATAAGGCATTAGTCATTTCAATCACCCTTATAACGTCCGTACCATATGCGAGGGAGGAGGTATCTACTTGGCATCCCATTGTTTTTATCTCTCAATTTAGGGAGCAACCCTATCCATTATACATCTCCATTTTGAAGTTTCAGATCATATTATATTACATGTTATGGAGGAAAAACTTCCTCCAGGATTCAGGTTCCATCCAACCGATGAGGAGCTCATCACTTGCTATCTCAATTGCAAGATTTCTGATACGTCTTTCACTTCCAAGGCTATTGTAGACGTTGACCTCAACAAGTGTGAGCCTTGGGATCTTCCAGGTATAGAAATTCTCCTCTTTTTTCCTCTCACTATCTTTATTTTTCTTTATGTAGTTTAAACTTTCATTTAAAACATTGTATTAAAACCCGCGGCTCAATTGGTCTAACAGCAGTTCAGAATTAATATCTGAATTTTTATTAAAATTTTTGGAGAATATTTTATTAGTCGGTTTAAAAAATAGACAAGAGTTACTTATTTTAAATTTTTTCATTTCTTTCATTAAAATGTATTACATTATACTTTTTATGGTTATAAATGAT
Source organism: Hypericum perforatum (assembly GCA_012979155.1). NCBI lineage: Eukaryota > Viridiplantae > Streptophyta > Magnoliopsida > Malpighiales > Hypericaceae > Hypericum > Hypericum perforatum. The sequence continues at coordinate 24,114 of SOPF01026211.1, forward strand.
AATCTTTGCAATACAAGTGGAGAATATATAAAAAATATGAAATTTTAATACTAATTATAATTATTTTATAAAATATATTTTATAAAAAATAGTCAAACAAAAGAAATTTGGCCCGGCTCCTTGTTCGTTTATAAAAAGATTGGTTTAAAGTAGATGACCCGCCAACTTATAGCATGTCGCGTGGTCTTACACGGTTATTTCGTAAACTAGATGATAATTTGGCCCTTGTAGGATGTATCATGACTTATATTTTGTCCATAACTTTATGGTATCGTGGTCACACAACGAACAACAATTATTGTAATGAAATCTAAATTTTATGAATTGACTCTACATTATGAGCTATTAATGTATCTTAGTATTATTACTTAATTATTGAAGTATAATTGGTATAACTAACTTTAAGATTTTTACTAAGGAGCAATAAATTATGAGCTATTGGTTAGGCTGGAATTTGCATCATTTCAGACATTTACTCCTTTGAATATCGCAGCCAAAGCGTCAATGGGGGAGAAAGAGTGGTACTTCTTTAGCTTGAGAGACAGGAAGTACCCAACTGGGCTTCGGACCAACCGAGCAACGGAAGCTGGATATTGGAAGACCACAGGGAAGGACAAGGAGATCTACCGCGGCGGAGCATTGGTCGGGATGAAGAAAACCCTAGTCTTCTACAAAGGTAGAGCCCCGAGGGGCGAGAAGAGTAACTGGGTCATGCATGAGTACCGCCTCGAGAGCAAACATCCTTTCAAGCCAGCTAAGGTACGTGTCCGAGAACGTGTCGTGTTTTCGAATACGAAGATTCTAACTGTACACATATAATATTGGACAGAATATAATTTGATGTATGTATCTAAATGTTCCTACTTGAATAGAGTAGTTCTTTTACATGACTTTGGTTATTTTAAATTTTTAAATTATAGCAGTTTTTTATCTGGATTTTTTTATGAAAGATTTCTCCTTCATTGTATTTTTCAGGACGAATGGGTAGTTTGTAGGGTATTCCAAAAGAGTGCAATTGTGAAGAGACCACAGGAAGCACAATCTTCACAACAATCACTCGGATCACCTTGTGATGAGACAACCTCTATGGTCAACGAGTTTGGAGACTTCGAGCTTCCAAACTTGAACACAATTGTCCATTCATCATCCAACATTGGGTTCAACTCCATCTCCCCACAAGGTTTCCATCCCGAAAATAATGCGAACATGCACATGGACAACAACCTGACGATGAATTTGGCCGCGGCGAGAGAAGCTGCGGCCAACAATCTCTCATCGCTTTCGTGGCCGTCGAGCCTGCTAGGCTCGAACTTGGCAATGAATTCCTTGCTATTCAAGGCATTGCAACTAAGGAATTATCAACAAAGGGAAGCCACAAGCAACGATTACAACTCGTTTCTAACTCAAGGCCTTGCAAGTACTCATCAATTTGGTGCGGACTTAAGTACAAATTTCCATGCTGCTTCATCTTCTTCCAGGGATTTAGAGTCGGTGCCACAACCACAAGAGGAGCAACCATTTAATTTGGACTCCATTTGGTGAGCATGTAAAATGGTAATTAAGGTAGCTAACATCATTTGCAGGTTGTCTTCGGGAAAGGAGACAGGTTAAGGTTATTGTAATTGTAATTGTAATTGTGACATCATACAGTGAGCTCTTAATACAAGCTCATTGATTATCCCAAGAATAATTGTGTATCTTAGTAATTTAAAAGTTTTGTCTTAAGTGTAATATGCTCTTGTAGATGTCTCCGAATGATCTATATATGCATATGTATATTTTAATTGTTTAAAGTGGATTAGCAATGAGACTTGGTTAAAGTGGTAACACAGAATCAAAAAATTATCTTTAGATAGAGTTCAATATCGATCTGAATTGGATACAACATACAAAAACCAATAACCATGCTAATTTTCATAAACATTAATTAAGAGAATCTGTTTTTCAAAGAAAAAAGAAGAACCCGATTATATACATGTGGATTGCAAGTACATTGGTATGAAATTTTCACTCGCAATGTAAGTTGATAATATTCGTACTCGCGACAGATTAATGATGCCACTTGGAGAAAAATCGGGACGTTATTTTTCCTGCCGACTCCCACATATATTATATGGTTATAAATTTTCTTCCCACCAAATTTAGCTCCGGAAAGAAGCTTCATTATCCTTGGAATTAATATTATTCAAAAGCCTAATCAATTAAACGAAAATTGGGGCCTAAATGGGCCTCCAAGCCATTCTAAAAAAGCCCGCCGAAACCATGGGCCTTAGGTGATCCAGGCCCACACAAAAGCACTCGGCTACTCCAGTTTTATCTCTCTCGATGGATACGGACACAAGAAAACGGAAAAAGGAGCAAACCTCTTGTTCCCGCATCTTCAGCTCGTGTTCCTGATTGAGAAGAGCAGAACATTGGCGACTGCGATACCAGTAGATCACTGACTGAGAGTCAGCAATGCGGGCTCCAGTCGGCTTGCTGTTGCCGCACACGCTAGTCTTCTCGCCATTAGACTTCGGCAAGTTCGAGTGTTTAGGTTGCCTGAAGGGCATTTTTCTTGTGATAGCACTTGCTCTATCTGAAGTACTAGATTGCCATTTTACTGCAATGGATCTTGTCTAGTCATTCCTATTTTTCCGCATTGGATCTTGTCTAATCTACTCATGCATGCAATCAGCATGCAGCTGTTTTAGGAGCTGTCGATGGCAAAGATACCGAATTTTTCGATTAGGCGACAACTGCAAAATTGATATGGTGTTGATGATTTGCAAGTGGCATGAATAGCCAGTTCCGATAAGAACCTTAAACCTTCGTTTGCTTTAGCCTCTTCACCAGCTTCTCAATTTACAAAACTTAATACACTGAGAGTTGTCTCCGTTATGTGAGAAGGAAATGGTATAGTTCGATACCGATACAATCAAGCCAGTTTGAGCTAACAAGTAAACTTCCATCTTCTACTAGCAATCAGTGCTCTTATGTTGATCTTCAAGGATATCTTCCAATAGAATAGATGCTTCTAGTGGAACATAATTTCTTGTGAATCCAATGGTTTGAGGTCCGAATTCGTGCAACAGGAAGAAGCTCATTCAACTTTCATGTCGGCTGGTATTATAGACATCATTATCATTGACATCAGGACAAGAGCCAGTTCTCCGTCAGCCTGTAGAAAAGCCTGTTAACGTCGAGTGGCAGCTCAAGGACATTAATGAGCATACAGGGACATCATTCAAGGACATCCAGTCATGCAGCAGTATGTCGAGCATGAAATGTGAGCACCGGTGGACACAGCTTTCGATTAATGCAGCCAAGTATGTTGAACGTGTTAGAAAACTGAAATCCATTTATTTAACCAGCAGAAGCCAAAGATTACCTGCGTTGAAGGACAGAGCCAGATCACCATCTGCCCCTCTAGAAAATGGGACAAAGATGGTCAATGATATCTTGTCAGAGAATTATCATAATTTTAGGTGGAGGGGTTGGAATCTTTATCCACTGCGAAACCCCGGAACCCATTGCCAACACCACCAAAATACTTTTCAATATCGTCTTCCTCTACTCCGTGGTCATCGTCATCGTCATCGTCATCGTCATCATCTTCATAGTCATCTGCACCTTCATCTTCCTCATTATAATCTTCATCTTCCACTCCTTCATCGTCGTCGTCGCCATCATCATCATCTTTATAATACTCTTCCTCCTCATAGCTCTAAGTGAAAAATACACATGTCATGAAGGTATTCCTCTCTTAAAAGATAAAATTAGTGTACAAGTTTGAGGATAGCAACTCATAGTGATGAGGAAATAGAACCATATCTAAGTGGCAACGGCTATTATAGCATAATTGCACGTATAGTCACATTTCGTGTGAAGGTATAATTGTAAAAAATTAAAAGTTTGGTATGAGAGAGAACAGAAAACAGCAATTTCAGCAGCATATCTCAACCTACTCCTGACAAGATGCACTGCCACAAAACAATATAACACAAATGATTATAGACTAATCTCACTTGTTTCAATGTTGAGGTATGATTCGGCAGTTCATCTTTCCGTGTAATCAAATTGCCGTTGTCTCCTCCATCTCGACCCTGAAATTATTATAAAAGAGGCAGAAATTAAATACAACAAAAAAAAGCACTAAATTAAGTTAAAATTTCAGGGGACAACTTCATCAACAACTAAAACTGAAAGCACCAAGTGCACAAGTTTGGAAGAACACGTGTTGTGCTTCCCATCTGCTCCTATTCTGTCAATGTGCTAACACCAGAACAGAATCTCACCCATGTCCAAGAAGTAATGTTGATCTTTTTAAATGGAACCAGTAAGAAACTTATACTCACAATATCTTTCATCATTTGATCTATAGTTCTTTCCAATTCATTTATGTGCTGACCCAGAGCCTGCATGTTCAAACAATAGAAGTGAATAAAACACAATGAAAAATTCTAAGAAGAGTATGATAGTTTTGAAACAAAACAAAATTATCAGGATCATCTAGCAAAAGTACCTCGTGACGTTGCATGGCCACTGAACGTTTTAATGCTTTTGCCTTTGTGAGAAGGTTTCTCGGTCGTATTTTGATAGGTCGCTTATAATTCTTTCCACGGTAGAAGATAAGAGCAAATCCTTTAGGTACTCTTTCTATTGCCACAAGTATCCCACCACTCTCATACTCCAACAGCCGAGCTGTATCTTCGACAAATTCAAGAGTCTTTTGCTTGGTTATTAGTTTCACAAGTTCTCTATGCTTCCAATGCAAATGCATATTCTCCACGACACCATCAAAAACACCACGAATACCTGATTTTTAACGGAAAAAAGGTTATATCAGATTTAAGATCCAGATGAGCTTACATTTTCTAGGAAGTAATTTACTCACCAAGAGGCAAATATGGTTTCATTCTCAAACCAACTCTTCGAAACATAGCCCGCTCCTCTTCAGTGATTGTTTCTTGATCATAGTCAGGACCAGCAGTAACCATATTGGCTTCTATCTTGTTCAAAAGACGCTCTGCTCTATGCTTTTTATCTTGAGCCTGTGAAGCACATGGAGTTAAGTAATGTACACGGAATGCAAGAGACTTTACTAGAAACCATGGCCAGAAATATTAAGCTTGGATTTGGAGCTACAATATCCTTTTTTGGTAACAACTATCAATTATTTAATCAAGAATCAAAGGGTTTCCTTTTTTACCTCAAATGCATTACAGTGGTGAGATTAACATGAACCAAAAATTGAATACATGGAAAGGAATATCATACTTACAATTTCTATTTTGCGTTCAATTTTCCTCACAAGTCTGACATGCTTGGCTTTGGATGCCTCTTCAAGGACCTTTTCACGGTCCTCGGCTGATATATCTTTTCCCCACCGAGCTTGAGCCTCATAAAATTCGGCCAAAGTACCTGCAAGCGGTTTTCCCTCATCTTGGCTTGAAATTGCTACAACAACTCTGTCTCGCACTTTATCTTCCATGTCTTGGATATGTTTTGTTTGTTCATTCCTCTCCGCCAATGCAGCTGCTACAGTAGTCGGCAGAAAGTCCTTACCACGATACATGACGATATAATATTTGTTTCTGAGCAACAACACGCCTTCTGTTAATGCCTACAAGAGCAGATGACAGTCAACATCAACATACAGAATGTTAGGTGCTTTAGAATCTCTTTGTACCAAGTAAAGATGATTTGGGCAAAAGAAACTTCGCTATACAGAACAGCTTTTTAAAATTTCCATCGAACCAACAGTTTCCACATTCAAGAAAGATGCCAGCAAGATATGCTGACCGGATTAGTAATATCAATTCTTGTATTACTCCGAGATTCTGTCACCAATGAACTACGGAAATAATGATACTTACCTTTAGCTCTTCGGCCATTATCTTGTTGTTTGTGTTCTGGATACCTCGCTTGATAGCAATTTTTGCAACTAAACTTTTCTCCCAAAGTTTGAGTATGGCAGCTGCCAGCCCTTGGTGGTTTCTGTTTCTCCCTATCCATGAAAAGTTAACTCAAAACATAAAGCAACATATTCAATCTTGCAAAAGCAAAGACTTCTAGGGAGCGGAAAGCAATACCAAGGGCAAAATGACAAGGGAGTGATTTAGCAACTTTTCTCAAACTGGTCATCTCAGCATTAGTGAGCCTTGCCCGCATCCCAGTAGGAAGGAGTCTAAATGGAGTTTTGTAATCTGGGACTTTTTGGGGAAGCAAATCAGCATCCACAGGAAGCACTCCTGTACCCCACCACTCCTCAAACCGAGGTCCCAAACCATCCAGTAAGCTGTTATACTCGATTTCTTCTTCGGTCATATCTTCAACTGGTTTTTCTCTTCTTCCAGCAGCTACACCCTTCTTAATGGTGGAAGTTGCGGTATCACTGGTAGCTCGCTCACCAGCCTTCAGCTTTGATACATTGCCAATCCGAGGATTTGGTACAAAGGGTGCCTTTCCTTCACCATCAATATCATCACTGGACTTCAATGGTCCTTGATAGTCATTCCCCCGGAACACCACCATAACACTCCCAGCCCTCCATATGACCAACCCTCCTGTTCGTCGCTGCCACAGGCTACAAACAGTTAACACCTTAAAATCTCATCCATCAAGCAACCCAAAGTCCCTTTCCCTAACCTTTCAACAGGTCGTGAACTCACATTAGGGGTAACAACCAACACACAGCATTCAATTTTCCAATTAAAAATGGACTTCGCATTTGAAAATACTCACTTTCGACAAGGACTAGGGCGGGATCCCACGCTGATACAAAAAGATCTTCATAACCAAGGCAAAACATTCAGGCAGTTTTTTTTTTTTTTGGCTATATATGGCACGGATTTCACTATACTACTTTCTACACTTTAAGCTAGACCAAACAATGCATCATTATCAACGCGACATTCTCAATACAACACAACTGTTAAACATAAGAACATGAAATCAATGGAATCAGAAACACGTGAAAAGAGAGCAAGCAAGTCGAATCCCCGAACCTCAACAATATCATGTGCAGTCCTCATATCCTTGGCAAGCACCTCGTGGAACTTGAGCCTGACCAGCTCCTCCTTCCTCCACCTATCATGAATCCTCTCCATCACCTCCCTTGTGAGCCCGGCCTTGGGAATGCTGACCCTCTCCCTGATAAGCATCCCATCCCTCCTCAGCCTCCTCAGCTCCTCGTCCCCGATCGTCAGCTCGGCCAATGTAGGCGTCGTAGCCCCCCTCCTCTCCTCCTTCCTCCTCCCCTCGTCTCCCTCCGGCCTTCTCCCTCCCTCCACCCTCTTCCCCTCCCTCTCCCACGGAAGCAGCACCGGCCCGTTGCCCCCCTCGTCCCCACCGACCCCCTCCACACCCCTCAAAACCGTGTCGGGCCGGACCCATTCCCGCTTCAGCAGTTCCCCGAGCTTCTCCTCCCCGGTCAAAGTCTCATCCTTGTTAAAGTTTCCAACTTTACCCTCGATTTTCTCCAATTCTCCTCCTTCCTCCTCTTCTTCTTCTTCCACTAACCCCAAATCCCTCAACCGGAGCACAATCCTCTCAATCGCGTTCTGGGTCTTGTCCCCCTTCCCTTTGGCAACCGACTGCTGCTCCTTCGGACCGGTCTGCTGCGAGACCCCCCTCGTCGTCGAACG
>SOPF01026212.1:0-37729 GCA_012979155.1 Hypericum perforatum
CAAAAATAAGACATATACAAAGAAAACACACTTAAACAATTTATTACAAAGCTAAAACTACACTAAAATATACACGAATAATGAGTGTTTTTGACACTCATCATACATCAATTAACTAGTGATTTGAACTGCTTGCTAACTTTCATTGTGGACTTATATGTAATGTAGGACGTACTTTCACACTGGGTAGGCATCGTGGTGGGTTGTATCTATTGGTGCCTATGTCAAAAATAGGGGTGGTTATGTATGTTAAAAAGGGAGCATCTACGAATATCTGGCACGAGAAACTTGGACATCCATTAGCAGAGAAATTGGGGCAATTGTGACTTTTATGTAGTCATATTCGGTTAGATCACACACTTTTATGTGATGCATGTTTGAGAGCAAAACAGACAAGACTATCTTTTTCGATTCGCGCAATTGATACTAATTCATGTTTTGTATTGATACACTATGATATATAGGTTATGTAGAAGACAACCTCACTTTCAAGAGCACATTATTTTTTCACAATCATTGATCGTCATAGTCGAGGTGTTGAGTATATCTGATGCATAAAAAGTTAGAAGTTGCACATTATCTCGTTATGTTTTGTAACATGGTAGAAATGCAATTTATGACAATAATGCAACAAATTTGAGCTCATAATAGGCCTGATTTTAGTCAAATAATTTGTAGGATTTTTATAGGATAAAGGAATAAAGCTACAAACTTCTTGCACATATACACCTTAGCAAAATGGTGTAGTAGAGCGCAAGCATCGGTACATTCTAGAGACAACACGAGCCTTACTTTTTTATTCAGGAATGCCAGTGTCCTTCTGGGGAGAGAGCGTGCTTATTGTGGTATATTACCTATAAAAGCCATAAATAAGACGCCTTAAGAGATTCTCTTTGGTAAGCAGCCAACGTATGTGCATCTTAGGTCATTTGATTACCTGGTTTACGCGTATATTTCGAGTCAGCATAGATATAAGTTCCAAGCAAAGAGTCAAAGGTGTGTGTTTGATGGACACCCTAAAGGTCAAAAAGGATACAGGGCATTTGATTTAGAGGAAAATCAGATTTACCATACTAGGGATATTACCTTCATTGAGCATGTGCATTCTTTTAAGAAAATTCCATCTCTAGTTGAAGAAAAGAAATAGTCTACCAACTATATACACATATATTCCGAGTTGGCATAAAGATAAGTTCCAAGCAAAGAGTCGAAGGTGTGTGTTTGTTAGATACCCTAAAGGTCAAAAAGGATACAGGGTATTTGATTTAGAGGAAAATTAGATTTACCATACTACGGATGTTACCTTTGTTGAGCATGTGCATCCTTTTAAGAAAATTCCATCTCTATTAGAAGAAAAGAAATAGCCACTAGCTTATATCCATGGAAACTATGATATTGAATTCACATATGAATAACAACTAGATCCACCAGAAATTGTTACTTTACCGAAAACTGCAGTGCAACCAGTTTTGGATTGTGGCCCCAATACATCAAGTCTAGGAGAAAGTACTATAGATGGCACTACGGTTCAGACACAAGACTTACCAGTGGCACATCATAATGCAAGACTAAAATAGGTTCTCTGATGACTTGAAGATTATAAAACATGCATACCACCCTCTATTGACCACCCACGACCTACTCATCCTTTAGGGAACTTGGCGGTATATCCTTTTACTCATTTTATCTCGTATACAAAGTTTTTTTATGCTCATAAAGTTTTTCTTGCTGTCATAACACAACGAGATGAGCCTAAGACTTATTTTCAAGTAGTCAAAAGTGAGCAATGGAGACAGGCAATGACTCGTGAACTACAAGCACTTGAAGGAAATAGGACTTGGACCCTAGAGATGTTACCACTAGGATAGAAGGCAATCGACTCCAAATGGGTGTACAAAATCAAGTACAAACCAAATGGCGACATTGAAGGCTATAAGGCACGTTTGGTTGCCAAATGGTACACCTAGATCGAGGGGATCAACTTCCATGATACATTTGCACCAGTGGCAATGGTAGTGACTATGCATTGTCTACTTGTCGTGGCTGTCCAAAAGAGGTGGTTTATTACAGAACTTGATCTTAATAATGCCTTTTTGCACGGAGACCTAGACAAAGTAGTTTATATGGATCTCCCTCTTGGTTATTGCTCAGCTTATAAAACACGCGTATGTCGCTTACAAAAGTTACTTTATAGGCTGCATTAGGCTTCTCGCAATTGGTATTATAAGTTTACTCAAGCTTTAACATATATAGGGTTCATTCAATGCTATTCTAACACCTCCCTTTTCCAGTTTCATGTTGATCATGTTGTTGTTTTTGCACTCATCTATGTGGATAATGTTGTACTGGCTGGTAATGCTGACACTAAGATCCAAGAAGTGACTGCATATTTAGACAATAAGTTTGAATTAAGGACTTAGGTGCGTTGAAGTATTTCTTTGGCATTGAAGATGTTCGCTCTGCAGATGGTTTGATTTTAGGTTAGAGGAAGTACAATCTCGACCTTCTATAGGATAGTGGGAAGTTGGTTGGCAAAGCTAGTTTCTTTCCCTATTGAGCAGAACCATAATGTAACTATTGAAACTACTACTACCCAGATCGATAAGAGTCACTATAGATGTCTGGTTGGCCGCTTACTTTACCTCACGGTGACTTGGCGAGACATCACCTATGTGGTAAATGTTCTCAGTCAATTTGTCAACAATCCTCAACATACTCGCGTCGACGCAACTGACAGAGTCCTCCACTATCTCAAGCAATCTCTGAGGCAAGGGATTTTCCTTCTCTCAATGAGCAAATCGGTCCTTACTGCTTATTGTGATGCCGATTAGGGTGGTTGCCCTATGACACAGTGATCTAGAACATGATATTTTCATATTGTTTGGTGATGTGCCAATCTCCTGGCGTACTAAGAAGCAATCGATAGTTGCTCGTTCTTCTGCCGAGGCCAAATATAGAGCCATGGCAGCTACCGTTAGCGAACTCATCTAGCTTAGTTGGCTATTCATGGAGCTATATGTTCCACAGCCTCAGCCAACCACACTTTGCTACGATAACCAAGTTGCTCTATACATTGCCGCTAATTCCATCTACCACGAGCGGAACAAGCACATAGAAATGAATTGCTATTTCGTGCGTGAACGCGTACAGTCCAATGAAATTTCTCCGAAGAAAATTGATGGTGCTGGTCAACTCGCGGATATCTTCACTAAAGTACTTGGTCGACAACGCTTTCATGATATGCTTCGCAAGTTGAGTATTACGAATTTCCATGCGCCAACTTAAGGGAGAATGTCGGAGATATGAGATTATGATTCGTCATATTTTGTTACTTTATCTAGTTGTTAGCTTCCCTTATGCATTACGTTTCCTTATAGTTATCCTTCCTTTTGTAATTATATCCCCTCCTTTTGAGCAGCTATAAGGCTATTTGTGCCACCAAACTCTTCAATAATACGCAGCGGCTTGAATTTTTCAAAATACTATACAAACTCCAAAGTTGGTATAATATTTGAAAGAAATGTTGCACCAGATTCCCCGATTTGTTTTCTAATAATCTAATAACCATTTTCTTTGAAATTTTTAATAAGTAAACTTAGTATTCACCCAACAATGTTGTCTCTCATTTATTATACCAACATAAAATCTCTGCAATCTATACTTTTGGTAGCATAAATTTCATTAATTTAATTTCATTGTAATCAATCAATATTAACGAAAAGAATTGTTAATAGATACTAGCCGCTGGGAAGTTTTGAACAGAACAAATACCCAGACCAGTCCTTCAAGCAAGATAGTTCAAGGTTGAAACCGAGCAGTTTATTATTATTAACGACATGACAATTCGCGCTACGTATAAAATTATTTTGAATGTTTAGGGGGAGCCAAAGAAAACTCCAGGCATTGATGCACTGGCAAGTTGGCCCACAAACTTCACGGAAGATAATGCATCGGCTTATTGCTGCAGATGCAAGTATGAATATTTTTTAAGCACACGCAAGTTGGCCCACAAACTCCTATTAAAGTTTTGCACCAAGCATCACAATCAGAACTAACGTTGCAGTCATATGGGAGTTCAACACGTCTTGCCTCAGAACCTAAAGAAAAATATTATTTTTTGTTAGGATATCTAAAGTGCAGATACATAAATATAAATATTTGAATAACAAATAGGAGAATAGAAGAAGAAACAGGACATGTACACAAAATAGGACCAGTTAACAGAGAGATGTATACACAATAGAATTTAAGACCAATTCTAATAATTATTATTGCCAAAAGGTCTAACAATAAGTTAATTATGCTTAGAGTAAAAATATTAATGGAGGATTATCACTTACAAGAGAACATGGCTAAAACCACGAGTGCAAGAAACATGATTGGGTACATGTTCTTCGCCATTGAGTACACAAAGCTCAATCGATGGATGATAAATATTGAAGACAGGTTTTGATTTTGTGTATAACTAATTGATCTAGCGTAGCTTTATAGTGCTACGTGTTGAGTATAATAGGCAGCTATAACATAAGTATGGTAATACAAAAAGGAAGGAATCCATGCAAAAAGAAATATAAAGATCAATTAGGTAACATCAATAAAGACTCGTTTTGACCCGGTTTCCTGTCAAGGATAATTAGGTATGAATAATGAATTAAGATTCATATGGTAAGAAAAGATTTCCAAATTTAAAATTTTAAAGTTTTAGGAGAGTATCCGTATCATGAACCTTTCAAAATGCAAAATTTAATATATGGAATATTGGTGTTTTATAACTTAGGGGACTAAATTTTTATCTGGTTAAATTACGCTAGAATCAGTCGTGTTTGGTTTCTCAAACGAAATCTATTGTAGTATGCTCTGTTTGGTTTTTTGTTCTCTGAGTTCCTTCGCTTACACAAGGAGCTTGCAAGTTTATGGAAGTTTAACGTTCAATTTTGGAAAGTATATTCATGTTATAAAATTTAACCTTAAAAAATTCCTCCGCTCACTTCTGTTGTTGATTAAGAAAGTGTTGGAGCCGGAATAAAACATTCTTTCGAGGGTTTAGTCGGCTATTAGCCTCCTTTAAGTGACCACTTTATATATTTGTCCTTCTAAGAGTGACTTGTCCAATGATATTTATCCTTGGAGGAGTGATTAATCCGATACTTTACCCTCCAATGAGTGACTATTTGCGCATGGCTAAAGAGGGAAGGAGTGACTTACTAAAGCACTTTACTTATGGAGAGTGACTAAAGTGACATTCTACTTTCTAAAGGGGGAGTTAATTTCCCTTGTCCAAGGGGGGAAAGAGTGACTTCTCAAAGCACTTTGCCTATCAAGAGTGATCATTCTGACATTTTTCCTTCCCAAGAGGTATTTATGCGCGCGCTTTCCCTTGTCTAAGGAGGGGAGTGGTGACCGTTAAAAGTACTTTACGTGCCAAGGGTGCTTAAATTGATATTTACCCCCTAAAAGGGAGTTCGACCCCTCAATGTGCGAAGGCTTTTAAGTCGGTTTTGGCCTCTCGACAGGCAAAGCATCCTTGACCTCGATAAAGCGTGGTCTGTAGACTCGTCAAACAAGGTAAATTCGACCTCTAATCGGGACAAAGTGCCGAAAGGCAAAGGGTGTCAACACTTGCCTGCGACACCTAGATGCTCCAAAAGCAAAGGGTGTCAACACCTTGCCTAACGATACCTAGAGGCTCCGAAAGGCAAAGGTTGTCAACCATTTGCCTAGCGATACGTAGAGGCTCCAAAAGGTGAAAGGTGTCAATACTTTCCCTAATGGCACCTAGAAGTTCCAAAAGATGAAGTGTCAATACCTTGCCTAGTGATACCTAGAGTTTCGAATGGTGAAAGATGTTGTGACCTTTGCCCAGTGACACCTAGAGGCTCCGAAAGACAAATGGTGTCAACACCTTGCCTAATGACACTTAAAGGCTCCAAAATATGAAGGGTGTCAATACCTTGCCTAGCGACACCTAGAGGTTCCGAAAGGCAAAGAGTGTCAACACCTTGTCTAGCGACACCTAGAGGCTCCGAAAGGCAAAAGGTGTCAACACCTTGCCTAGCGACATCTAGAGGTTTCAAAAGGCAAAGGGAGTCAACATCTTACCTAATAGCACCTAGAAGTTCCGAAAGACAAAGGGTGTCAACACCTCGCCGAGTGACACCTAGAGGTTCTGAAGGGTGAAGGGTGTTTGCCTAGTGATGCCTAGAGGTTTCGAAAGGCAAAGGGTATCAACACCTTGCATAATGACACCTTGAGGTTTCGAAGGGTAGAAGGTGTCATGACTTTGCCTAGTGACACCTAGAAACTCCAAAAGGTGGAAGGTGTCATGACCTTGCCTAGTGACATACATCAGATGTCGATGAACCATGTCAAAAGATCATACGCACTCAGTCTCTCGAGAGAGGAGGCAATAAGCTCAAATTCCAAATTAGCCAGAGAAGATAAATCATAGTCAACTTAGGATATGTATCCCGCATGATAAGGATAACATCAGTAAGATAGGCATTGAAGGAGTTCGAGTGTAAGTAGAAGATGGAGTACTACACCTATATAAAGGACATCCAACGAAGGCAGGGGCATCCAATATCAACCACACAAATCAACTCAAGTTTGATAAGCTCCTACTTTTATCATAGTTTAGGTAGTAGTTAGGAGTAAAAGTAGCTCGGCCTCAGCCACCCTTTGTTACTCATAGTTAAGTTGATCTTGGGGCATGCCTCTAGAGCCATCATGAGACTCATGAAAGATTTGAGAAGATTGCAATATGGAGTAAGCTCTCTTATCACCAGCTCACTCACATGATCGACCAAGTGTATGGACAAGTCAATCTACTATATTGCTAGAGATTACCATGATAAGACTGTGGATTTCTTTAACAACAATGTGGCTCCCACTATTACAAATAGGATGTCAGAAGTCATGAGTCAAGGAAAGGGAATCAATGCTCCTCAACCGATGGAGTAGACCTACCACCAAGAGAAACCTACCTTCAATTAGACTCAAGAAAGGCCTGGAATAGGCCGAGACACCCTAGCTAGTGCCACAAGATTTCAATCGTCCTCTAGTAGGAGGACTCAAGGGACTGATTTCTTAGGAAACTGTGAAAGTGCTAGAATAGGAGGAAGCAACCAGAGGGGAGACTCAGGCTGGTATCATATGGCTTCCATTCATCAGAGGGCTACTACCCACACTTGGCCAACTTTTGAGGTAAGAGCTTTGGTAAACCACACTAGCCTCACAGGAATGAAAGGAGGCCAGATCATGAAGAAAAAGACTACCCTACAATGAAAGATAGTTGGTATTCGGGACCTATACAGGGGACCCTTGACTTGCATTACCTTCTGAGGACGATTTCGGAAACCAATCCTCAAAGGATCCCCAAGATCTACTCCATAATCATGATGCTTGACTTGGACCTGAAGATGCTCAGTAAATGGCATTAGTGGCAAAAAAATCATTCAAGATATAGATGTAGAGACCAGGCACACCCTATGTTCAAAGTTTACCAAGCCCTATCATGAAGAGTTTGATAGGGAAGAGTTCCCAAGGTAATATTGCATCCTAGACTTTTGTCAGTTCTCAAGAGAAGATAACCGATCTTTCATTGAACATATAGCAAGGTTTATCATACAGTATAGAGACACGACTTCCAGAGAGGCACTACGATTAAGGCAATTTTCCATGACCCTTACCAAGATAGCCTTCACTTGGTACATAAGCCTTTTGCCAAACTCAGTAAGAAGCTGGACAGAGATGGAACAAAAATTCCATAACCAATTCTATAGGCCTAAACCTACCATTACTATCTCAACCTTTGCATATATGCAATAGTTTGAAGGAGAGTTAGCAGAGAAGTTCCTGATTTGCTTCTGAAAGGTAAAGTATAGGTGTCAAATAAACCTATCAAAGACAGAACTCATCTCATTAGCTATGCATGGCCTTCGCTTCAACCTACATGATAGGTTAAAGATCAAACCAAAGTCACCGTAAGGTACTCTTCTATATGATCGAGCTATTAGGAGTCTTTATGGCAGAGATCACTATAGGATTAGTCACTATAAGGTAATCTTCTATGTAATTGGGCCAAAGTCTTCATATAATTCACTACTAGGAAGGGATTGGATATACACAAGATAAGTGATTTCATTCTCCCTTCATCAATTCTTGATACAATGGAGACCAGATGGCAAGGTAGAGACAGTGTTGGCTAATGAAGACTCCTTCAAAGTGACCACCAATTGTGTCAAATTAGCCTTTTATGATAGTCCTATCATCCCAAGTAGTGTCGCCTAAAGCAACATGGATGGTAGTGTCACTGGATATGTAAGTTTAGTGGAGAGAGAGATCCATTCTTCAAACTCACTTGTAAATGTCACCTCTAAAAGGCAAGCCCTTAGGCTTACCTTTCGAGACTAATCTGAAGAAAGAGATGGCAAGGTGGTCAGAGGTCTATACCTTGTCTCAGCATGAAGCGATCGAGTTCATCTTCAAAGATGATGGCCAAGATCCCCTAAACAGACTAAATATAAGTGACCTTCACCCAGCCCTAAATAAGATCGATGATACTAAGCCTGAGGTGAAAGACCCTCTAAAAGAAATACTCCTACCCTCAGAGAGAGGAGGTCAGTCCATTTCATCAATGAATAGCTTCTTCTAAATTTTGAGAAAGACCTAGTCTCACTACTAACTAAGTACCAAGACTATTTTGCTTGGGACTATGACGAGATATCAGGTCTTAATAAGATCTTCATAGAACACCAACTCTTGATAAAGTTGGGTTATCAGCCTTATCAACAACCTATGAGGAGGATGATGCATATGGTAGTACAAAAGGTAAAGCAAGAGGTGGATAGACTCTTAGGAGCTAGCTTTATTAGGAAGACCACATATGTCAAATGGCTCTTTAACATTGTTCCAGTCATCAAGAATAATGGAAAGATTAGAGTATGCATCGACTACAGATACCTCAATTCCGCAACATCTAAAAATAAATGCTAGATGCCCATAGCAGACATGCTCATAGACACTTCTGCAAGCTACGAAGTTCTAAGCTTCATGGATAGCCATTCAGGCTACAACCAGATCTATCTCACTTAGGAAGACATTTACAAGATGGCATTCTATAGCCCATGCTCAGTCAACATATTTAAATAGGTTATGATGCCATTTGGGTTGAACAATACTAAAACAATGTACCAAAAGGGGATGTATCTTATTTTTCCAGACTTCATAGGTCAATTTATGGAAGTGTACATATATGACATTGTAGTTAAGAATAAAGCTACTATGAACACTTAGACCATTTGAACTTATCATTCGAAATGATGTGAAAGCATCAATTAAAGATAAACCCTTTAAAATGTACTTTTGGCATCTCAGTAGGTAACTTCTTAGGGTTCCTTGTCCATAAGAAAGAAATCAAAATAGACAAAAATAAAATCAAGGCAATCCAACAACCACAACCTCCCCGATCTAAGAAAGAACTACAAGGTTTCCTAGGACAGATAAACATTTTAAGGAGGTTTATTTTGAATACCGCTAGTCGAACTCGATATTTTTCCAACCTCCTTAGCTTAAAAAGGAGAGAGTTTATATGGGAAGACAAGCATAGCAAGCTTTTGATGAGCTTAAGGAATATCTAACTACTCCTCCAGTGGTGACTCCACTACCCTTGTTATTATACATCTCAGCCACTTATGACTCAATTGGGTGTCTCTTAGCCCAAGAGAACGAAGAAGGAAAAGAGCAAGAGATTTATTACCTAAACCGGTCACTCTTAGATGCCGAGATTAGATACTTATCTATTGAGAAGTTATGCTTAAGCTTATTCTTTGCTTGTAGGAAACTTATGTACTTGTTATGAACCAAGTTGAAATTAATTATGCAAGCCGATGTAATCAAGCACCTGCTCTCAGGACCTATCATAAGGGAAAGGCTAGGTAAATGGGCTCTAGCCCTAATTGAGTTCAACCTCATCTTTGCACCTCTACAGGCTATAAAAGGCCATGTTTTAGCCAACTTCTTGGCTGATCACCCAAAGTACCTCAGCCAACATACTGGTAGACTTCAGGATGATAACAAGAAAACTGTGATCCGTATGGTTTGACAGGTCAAGAATGAAGAAGTATGTAGGGGCTAGCTTCATAATTAAATCCCTACATGACATTAAGATGAAAGCCTCTTTCCTTCTTGACTTCCCTTATACGAACAACCGAGCTGAATATAAGGCATTATTGCTTGGCGTACTTGCCTTGAAAGACCTAAGAACAAAGAGCATACGGATATATGGAGACTCCTTGTTAGTGATTAACCAAGTCATAAGAGAGTTCAAATACAGACGTGATGGGTTTTAAGCCTGTCAGGATGTGGCTTGCTCATTATTGAGAGGCTTTGAATAGGCTTTCATCGAGTTCATAGTCTGCAATAAGAACCTTAAGGCTAATAGGTTAGCACAAACCGGTTCTAGTTTTCAAGTTTTGAGTAGGATCACCTCTATCCCTGTGAAGATATGAGCGACCTTGGTGCTCCATGAAGTATTAGACTTATTTAAAGAATATCAGAAGCTTGAGGTAGGAGAGATATAATTAGATAGAGACTAGAGCCAGAAGTACATTGACTACTTCAAGGACCCTACCTTTTGCTCTGACAGGTCACTCAAAGCCAAGGCACTTTGCTTTGAATACATCAATGATAGGCTCTATAAAAGATTAGTCAACAGCTTACTCTTTGTGTGTTCAAGTCCATTAGAGGCCATGCTAGTAATGGCCAAGGTGCATGAAGGCATATATGGTGCTCATCAATTAGGGATTAAGATGAGATGGTTAATACATTGCTGTGGCTTCTTCTAGCTGGGCATGGCAAAAGACTATATCAACTATGCAAAAGGGTGCCAAGAGTGTCAAAAACACGACCACATTTAGCACTCCCCAAAAGACAAGTTCCATCCGATAATTAAACCATGGCCTTTTCAAGGATGGGCTATTGATGTGATAGGAAAAATTCACCTAGCCTCTACTAAGGGACACTGCTTCATATTAGCGGCCACCGATTACTTCACTAAGTGGTTAGAAGTAATTTCCATAAAAGTGGTCAATCAGGAGACCATAATCCAATTTTTTAAAGAATACATCATTCATAGATTTGGACTACCGAAGACCTTCACCGCTGATCAGACGACCATGTTCATAAGAGATAAAGTTTAGGCATTCACAAAAGACATGGGATTTAAGATCATCCATTCTATGCCCTATTATGCTCAAGGAAATGGCCAAGCAGAGGCCATGAACAAGGTCTTAAAAAGGTGTATTGAGAAGTTCATAAAAGAACAACCGAGAATATGGCACTTGGCCTTGTCTGAAGCTTTGTGGGCATTTTGCACCTCAAAGAAAGGGGTTGTGAAGACCTTCCTTTTTGCATTGGCTTACGAACATGATGTTATCATACCCCTTGAGCTTATTGATGAGAGTAGTTTTTAGTGTCGTGAAACAACTTCCAACCACCGCCGCAATATAGTTATATGAAGTAAGGATTATCGTTCCCACGAAGATAGATTGAAGCTTTTCTTATTCGACTTACTAACTATTTTTTAGGAATTTTCGTTGGTTTGGTTTGTGATTTCTAACAACCTAACATGCTTGACAAAATAATGTAAATAACAACTTAGATCATGCAAACTAACATAAACACATAAAAACACAAGATATAAATCAACTTAAACTAAAGTGGTATGATACCATAGATCGCTTAAATAAACTAAATGGTTTGAGGGGTTTTTAAGTTCGTGTCATGGTCCAAATATTTTAAGGTAACTAATTTACGCTCTCGCGCTAGATTAGTCTAAGTTAATACTTAACTAGGACCAAGTGAACAAGATGTGCCCTCGCAATCATCAAGTCACAATATCCTAGCTAAACATCAACTATAAGCTAAGTATCACCCTTTAGGACAATTCATCACCAAGTAAGATTCTCATCTCACAAGGCAATGGATCAACTAATTAATTTTTTGATCAAGTCTATCTCCTCTCGGTCTCAAGACTTGATTATTATCTTAAATCTAGGTAATCAAATTAGACCAAGCTTTAAGTCCTTTAGCTAGAATATGCACCTTATCATTTTTACCCTATTTTAAACCATAAGTTTACTTAAGAATCAAGGCATCACATCACAAGGTAATTACTCACACATATTTACAAGATATGAAAGCAAGAACATATATATTACAAACATAAGTCATTAACAAATTGAAGAGTTTAAGAGGAAGAAATTTAATACAAGTCTTGGTTTGGTTTTTGCCTAGTTTTTCTTCTCCTTCCTTCTCCTTCTTTTCCTTCTTTCTTTCTTTCTTTTTTTCTCTCATTTGGTACGTGAGTTTCTTTCTCCCTTGGCTGCCACCTTTTGTTTACTTAACTAAAATAATAAATCTAAGTCATATTACAAGCCAAATAACATCAAAAGCTAACTTAACTAATTAATTCTTTACATAATATCTTAACCAGTCTTCCATATATATTTTTAGCTTTAGGACTTATTAACAAGAAGTTAATCAAAGTGTAGCCATCCTTGTTCCCTTCAATCAATGGCCTAATTGAGTCACCTTATCCTCTCAAATTGGCAGCCACGAATTTGGATCAAGAAGCCCAAAGTTGGCCCAAATAAACCATCAAGTTTGGCTCACTCAGACAGAATTGGCCCATGACATTGGATCAAGCGTCTGCCCCTCATAGAAAACAAATTTGAAGACGCCCTTTTGATATATTATAGATACAGATGTCTTCTTTCCAACACCGCTGACTGTATCTCAATTGGACTTCGGATGAAGAATTTATGAATTGTTTAGTTGCAAGAGGTCTGGCTTGGTGTCCTCCATGGTTAGCCTCATAAATAATGGGTGGAATGTGCTGATTTTCTTTGTCGACTCCAACTTGCTTGTATTCTCGTAGTCTTGATAGTGCCTCATTAAATCATCATTCATGAAGCTCTTAAAACAAAAGAAAACATAAGAAAAACAAAAGATCACGTAGAAAGAACAAAATGTACAAATACAAGATTTATACAAAGAAAACACAAGAAAACAATTAATAACAATGCTAACCTTACACTAAAATGACATAAGTAATGAGTGTTTTTGACGTTCATCACACCTCCGCACTTGAATCTTTGCTTGTCTCTAAGCATAACTCAAAGGCGGACACAAACAAAATAGACATAAAAACAAACAAACACAAAACAAGTGATAGAAGAAAAACTCACAAAAAGAAAAAGACTTGGCATGAAAAATTTGTAACTTGACTCCCCTCAAAAACTTTAGCTTACATCAAAAGAATATCCCTACATAGCTAGTTCATTAACTTCATCACAAAACAAATGAATCGATAGACACCTATAATACTTAATTGTTTAAACTAATGTTATCACTATGTAAAAGACACTAGAATATTAACCTCTCAATGATTAGAAAGTTTAATCACTTAATGTATAAGTAGGCAACTTCCTATCACTCGCACACTTACCCAATATCTTTCGAGCATCCTTCATCCTACTCAACAATGTCTAAAGTCGTATGGTTGTTAATAATCAGGGGGTCTTTATATTAGGTTGTAATGGGGCTCGAGTAAAGGTGAGGTAAAAAGTATGGATAGTGGTTAAACCACCTAATCCAAGGACGTGTTACAAAAGCAACTAGTCACTCATCTAATCTAGACATCCTCACTTAAAATAATCAAGCTCTCACCCACTTTCCCAATTGACTTTGAATTCTACACTTTCTTTTTGTATTTTTTTCTTTTTTTTTGTTTTCTTTCTCTTTTTACTAACACAATATTCACAACACATTTTTTTTCAAACAAATGAAAATAACTTAGCATGTTCTAGGCAAAAACTCAGCTTCTACACTTAGCCACTCAATTTTCCACAATTTTAATAATTTAAACTATTTCCCATAAATCTACCAACTAAACCCATACAATTCATCCTATGATCCTCGAATATGTTAGTAAAAGGTAAGGAAAATTTCATTTAGCCTAAAAGTTGGTTACCTAGTCTATTATCAAGAAAAGGCTAGGCTCAAGTTGGTTTAAAGCAATTGGAAATCATTGGATTTTGGCTCTAAGGCTCTAGGCTCAAATGTCAAAAAATGCCTCTGTCTTCCTACCAACTTCCAAACAACTAAGACTATGATAAGTATTAGTAGGATACTTTAATCAACTGACTTAGTATATACCACATTCAAAGAATTGGAGACGAATGTCTCCTCTTTCGGCTCAAAGTCTCACAAGGTTCATACATCAACTTTCTAGTCTAATTTAAACAGTGAGACCACTAGTCTAAATAACTGAGTGTGAGGTTATGAATACATAAGGAAGATTCCTGAAAGGAACCTTTCCCCACACTTGAATGACACATTATCCTCAAGGTGTCTAAGATACTAATAAACACCTAATCACAAAAAGAAAACAAATTTGAGATAGTTTTATCTCGATGATCTAGTACGTTAAAAAGCATCAAGGATATTTAACCCTCAAGAGCTCAACTGGGAGCACTTTCATACCAGATCACCAAATATATGAATAAACTTATCTCAATACATGCATATAAACAAAATAAATAAACAAAGTTATATCACATAAATATTAATTCACAAGCATTTATATAAGAACAAAAGTTAACAAATAACAAAAGTTAACAAATATATAAAAGTACAAAGGAAAAAGGAGCTCCCTGGTCAAAATTCTTCCAGAGTAGATGGTAGAAATGAGAAGTTGCCTCCAAAGTTTCCTTCTAGCGCCATGTGGACAAAGTGTGCCCTGTCTTGCTAGACTTATATACCAAAGACATTAAACTAAAACAAATACACACAAATAAAATAAAATCAAATTAACAAATTTTATGATACAATCTATGCTAATTTTTTGGCTTTTATTTAGGCTACATTTCTGAAAAGCTTGAAAACCAGACTCCTTATTCTGATGGGTCACAAATTCAACTTTGACTTTCGCAAATCATACAACTCCTTAATGGTGTACCACGCTAAACTACCTCTCCTTACGGCCTTTTCAGCATTAAGCTTAATCAAGTCACCACGTAGTAATGTCGTACGCTCATCTTGTGAGACATTGGTATTTTTGCTACAGTCACCTTCATATTCTATTTTTCCACACCTATGACAAAATCCAAATTGACTCATCCTTCTCTTGTAGGCACTCCTTAAAGTTCCCCTTGAGTGTTTCATATGATTAAGATTACGTCACTTGTCTTAATGTTTATTTTGCCGTACGAAGAATGATGAGGCAAATGTCTATTGGAACCTTTTTCGAAACTAAAACACTCACTAAGCAAATGTACTTTGAGCAAAACATCCTATTCTTTATTCTTTGAAGGTAAAAGAAGACAATATAAACTTAAAACTAAAAATAAAATAGCCTAAACAATCTTGTAAGGTCCGTTCCACTTGGATTTGAGCTTCCCGGGGAAGAGTTTAAATTTAGAGTTAAAAAGAAGAACATGTTGACCCTTCTTAAATTCTTTTCTGATAATGTGGGCATCATGTTTCTATTTGGTTCTTTTCTTATAGAGTCTTGAGCTCTTGAATGCTAGATCCCAAATTTCTTCCAACTCAGAGAGTTGGAGAATTATTCGTTCACCTGCCTTTTTGTAATTGTAGTTAAGGGCTTTGATGGCCCAAAATCACGATGCTCAAGTTCTATAGGAAGATGGCACGCTTTGCCATAAACAAGGCCATAAGATGACATTCTTATAGGTGTGTAAAATGCCGTACAATAAGCCTACAAGGCTTCATCAAGCTTGTTTGACCAATCTTTTTGTGTAGTTCTGACTGCTTTTTCCAAAATATTTTTAAGCTCCTGATTGGCTAGGTCAACTTGTCCACTTGTTTGGGGATGATATGGTGTTGCCACCTTGTGTGTTACCCCATATCTCTTTAGCAGAATTTCAAATGGTTTGTTGCAAAAGTGTGATCCTCTATTGCTGATAATTGCTCTTGGCACTCCAAATCTTGAAAAGAGTTTCTTAAGAAAGTGGATTACCACTCTTGCATCATTTGTTGGTGATGCTAGAGCTTCTACCCACTTGAAAATGTCTACTCCAACTAAGATATATTTGTTACTATAGGATATGGGAAATGGTCCTATAAAATCCAAACCCCATACATCAAAGAGTTCTATTTTCAAAATTCAAGATAAAGGCATCTCATTTTTGAGATGTTGCCCATTCTCTAGTAGCGATCACACTGTTCAACATACATATGTGCGTCCTTAAAAATGTAAGGTTAATAAAATCTGCACTCAAAAACTTTTGAAGCAGTCCTAGATGCTCCATAACGACCCAAGTATAGAGTGTTGTGACATTGCTCTAAAATATTTGCAATTTCCCAATTAGCAATACATCGTCTAAGCATCCTGTCACTACACCTCTTAAACAAATATGGATCATCCCACATAAACATTTGAACATCCCTAAGAAATTTCTTTTTTTTGAGGATAACTTAAGTACTTAGGAATGATTCCTCCAACTAAAAAGTTGGCAAAATCTATGTACCAAAGTGTGTGTACTCTACTCAGTGTTATCAGAGTTTTGTTTGAAAATTCTTCTTGAATCTTCCCTTTAACTTCCATTCCATCTCTTCTCTCTAAGTGAGAGAGATGGTCAGCAACTACATTTTTCGGACCTTGCTTTCCTTTAATAGACAAATCAAATTCTTGGAGTCACAATATCCAGCGCATCAAGTGAGGTCTTGCATCTTGTTTGGAAAACAAGTACTTTAAAGTAGCATGGTCTGTGAAGACTATAACTTTTGACCCTAGCAAGTATGGCCTGAATTTGTCACAAGTGTATACAACAGTAAGCATCTCTTTCTCCATAGTTGTATAATTAAGTTGAGCTCCTGCCAACACTCTAGTCGTGTAGTAGATGACATGGAGTTTTCCCTCTTTTTTCTGACTTAAAACACAACCTAGAGCAAGATCACTCGTGTCGCACATTAACTTAAATGGAAGCTTCCAATCTAGCAATGAAATACATAGAGCCGTGATAATAGCCTTTTAAGAGCATTGAATGCTTTAAAGCATTGCTCATCAAAGTTGAAGGACATGTCTTTCATTAGCAAGTTAGTCAATGGCTTTGCGATTAGAGAAAATTTTTTAATGAATCTTTTATAGAATCCAGCATGACCCAGAAAGGCTCTAGTCTCTCTAACTATAGTTGGTGCTGCCATTTTCTCTATTACTTAAGTCTTGGCTCTATCAACTTCCATACCAACTTTAGATATCTTATGCCCAAGAACTATTCCTTCATCTACCATAAAATGGCATTTTTCCCAATTAAGCACAAGATTCTTTTCTTTGCACCTCTCCAAAACTTTATCTAGGTTGTCCAAACAGGGATCAAATATGTTTCCAAAAACAGAGAAGTCATCCATGAAAATTTCCATGATCTTCTCATTCATCTCCCAAAAGATAGCTTTCATGCAATATTGAAACGTTGCTGGAGCACAACTTAATCCAAAAGGCATTCTGTGATATGCAAAAATATCAAAAGGACAGGTGAATGATGTCTTCTCTTGGTCTCTAGGATAAATTACAATCTGATTATACTCTGAGTACCCATCCAGAAAGCAATAATATGAATACGCAACTATCCTTTCCAACATTTGATTAATGAATGGGAGAGGAAAATGATCTTTCCTAGTGGTATCATTCAATTTTTGATAATCAATGCACACCTTCCAACCGGTTACAGTCCATGTTGGAGTGAGCTCACCCTCCTCATTGATTACCACTGTCATTCCCCGTTTCTTGGGGACATAATAGATTAGGCTTACCCACTTGCTATCCGAGATTAGATAAATAATTCCGGCTTCAAAGAATTTGATCACCTCCTTTTTCACAACCTCCTTCATGTTAGGATTCAGTCTTCTTTACTAGTCTACCCTTGCCTTTGCTCCTTCCTCCATATGAATGTGATGCATCACAATTTTAGGGCTTATACCATTGATGTCAGATATTTACCAAGCAATGGCTTTTACCCATTTGTTTATGATTGCAAGCACTTTATCCTCTTTATCCTTAGAGAGCTTGTTTGAGATTATGATTGGTAACCCCCTTCCATCTATTAAGAAAGCATATCTTAGTTAAGAGGGCAACTCTTTTAACTCCAAGGATGGAGCTTTCATTATTGAGGGTGGTGTTCTATATTTCAAATGTACTTTCAACTCCTCAAGTAGACCTTTTTTTGTCAATTTTCTCCTCTTTGTCTTCGTCAATTTCCTTATCTTCTACCTGTATTTCCTTTATATTCTCGATTTTAAGATGTTCTCCTTATAGAACTTGATGACACAATCTTCAATAACGTCGATCTTTATGCACGTCCCCTCCTCTTTAGGGTGATGTATCAAGCTGCTCATTTTAAACTCAACCTCATCCTCTCCAATTTGTAGAACCAATTTGCCATTATGCACATCTACTAAAGCATATGCTGTGTTAAGGAATGGTTTGCCTAAAATTAGCAAACATTTCTTGTCCTCTGGAAAATCAAGCACAACGAAGTCAACTGGAAAGATGAACTTGTCTATCTTAACCATCCTCAACTACACCAAAAGGTTTCTTGATTGTTTGGTCTGCCAATTGCAGAAGCATTGAGGTTGGTTTAACTTCACACAAACCAAGTTCCGTAAATATAGACAAAGGCATCAAGTTGATACTTGCGCCTAAATCACATAAGCATATAGGAAATTCAATGTCACCAATGAAATAAGGAATAGTAAAACTCCCCGGATCTTTGAGCTTTATCGAAAGATTTTTAGAGAGTAAGGAGCTACAATTGGCTATGAGGGCAATTGTCTCTCCATCATCCCACTTCCTCTTCTTAGTGACAAGATCCTTAAGAAATTTAGTATAGTGTGGCACTTGGTCTAGCATCTCAAGAAAAGAGACACTAATTTGCACGTTCTTCATTTTCTCCATGAAACGGGGAAATTTTTTATCCATCCCTATCTTTTTCTTTACCTTGTCCGAAAAAGGAAGAACATGAATCCTTGGTAGTAGTGGTACGTACACTTCTTCCTCTGTCATGTCTATTTCAACATGCCGACTCTTTTCTTTCTCCACTACTTTTTCCTTGTCATTGGTGGGAATCACCTTCTCATTTTCCTTAGCTTTGTCTTTAACAACTTTTGAAGCTAATTCCTTGCCACTTCTCAAGAAGATAGCATTTATGTTACCTCTAGGGTTTTCCTTCGTAGAACTGGGAAGAGAGCCTGATGCTCTAGTAGCATTTGCCTTTGTGATTTTCCCCCAGTTGTACTTCTACATTGCACATTGCAGTAGATTGCCCCTTTAGGAATTGCTCTAAGTTGTTCTGCCTAGCTTCTTAACTAGCTAAGACTGCCAAAATTTGACTTTGGTAGATTGAAGATCCTCCACTTCCCTAAATGAAATTCTTAATTTTGGTGAACCTTTCCTCAATTGCTCCCAATCTCTCCCCTAAGTAACCTCGTGGTTGAAAACCAGGAGGTGGTCCTTGTTGTGTGGCCTATAAAGGAAGTCCTTTATCGACAACAATTACTAAGTTATTGTCGTTATTTTCTCTTTTCCATGAGCTAGGGTGATTTCTCCACCCTGGATTGTATGTTGAAGAATATGGGTTATTCCCCATCCAGTTTGCTCTTTGCCCTTGCCCACTAACAAAATAAGCTTGCTCCCTAGGTTGGTTTAACATTGCACATTGACTATACTCAGGGCCAGCATTACCATAAGCTTCATAGCTTTGTTGTACTCCAACAAAATCAACTTTATTTAAGTTTATATTACGTAACTGCTTTGCCATTAAATCCAACTGAGCTTGGAAAGTTGATTGAGCATCAAGCTTAATTATCCCTTTGTGCTCTTTTGGTTCTTCTCTTGGCTCCCTTACCTCCCTAATAGGTTGCTTCTTTCTATCATTAGACATTAATCAATTTTTTGATGCCAATTCCTCTAAGATAAAGAAGGCTTCTTCCTTTCCCTTTCTCAGAAAAATTTCTGTTTGATGGAGCATGATGAGTGCCTAAAAACTCATATTTTGTGTTTATTTCTAGAGATTTTTAGTCATTTTGTGTTAGTTTTCATTTATTGTGATTGTTAGTTAAGTTTGTCTTTTCTCATTGTGTTTTTGTGGTTTTAGGAGCCTACTTGATGACTCAAGGAGGATGCTTGATCGATGGCGCTAGGGCATGGACGATTTGGAGCTTGAGAGTGCAAGATTCTACACCTGTGCACCTCTGGCACGAGCCATAGGCACGCATGGCGCGGGCCAAACACACCTGGATGGAGAGGTCACTCTGACGTTGGACTACGGCATGATTAGCGCATGCCATAGACACAATTGGCGCGCGCCATGGACGGACAGAGACACAAAGTTGGCCATCCATTTGCTCTTCTCATTGGCAAACACTTGGGGGGGCCAAGACATGCGGTGTTTTACATAACTGGAGGGGTTACAGACACTTTGGGGGGACAAGAGAGGATAGTTGTTAGGATATTAACTTAGTTTATGTTTTAATTAGTTTTAATTTGGATTGTAGCTCATAATGAGCAATTGACATTTTTTAGTGAGAGGGAGTTCAGAGCATTCTAGTGAGAAGAAGCCACGAATTTGTACTCAGCTCTCAACCTTGGATTGTTGGTGAAGGAAGGAAGCTTCATCATCTTTGATAAGCATTCTTCTCTTCACTTTTGTTTATTTATATTAAGTATTTTGATGTTTATATTGAGTTTTTGTATAAGCATGTGTGAGTAGTATATTCTGTGAGTTTAGGACCTAGAAACTAACATGTAATCAACTAATTTGAGGGGTTAAACATGCATGAAAATATGTTCTAGTTAATGGACTTAAAGCTTAATTATGGATTCACTAAGATTATGATCATTATTAGATCTTGCCTTTTACAACGGTATAGACTAGTTGGCTGTGATAAAATCTATGTGAATAACCATAACTATGAACTTAGCTAAAACTGGAGACCGAAAGGTAATGGAATTAGTGTAAAAATTAACTAGATGACTAAGTGCTTAATTAATGAAAAATCTACTTAAGTAATTAGTTATCCACTGAGTGATAATTATAGTTGTTTCTTAGCTTGATTTGAATCAACTAGTGGGGTCGAAAGAACATCTAGTTGGTTCAAGTTTTGCTAAGAGCGATTTAGGCAAATCTAGCGCGAAAGTATAGATTTGTTGCTCATGAAATACTCGAATCATAATACGAACGTAATATACCCCAAAGTTAGTTGATGACATGAGTTTCAATGGTACTAAACTCACTCTGAGTTTAATTTGCTAAATCAGATTTAAGTTTTATATTTTGGACTTTAAACTTAAGTAAATCTTTAGATCGTTAATTTAGAAGTTAGTTCGAGTTATCAATCAACTAATCTTCATAATTTACTCCTAATCAAGTTTGGAAACTTAGTACAAAGCATTAGAACTCAATTCCCCGAGGATCGACAAAACCGGACTTACTCTGTACTTAGGCTGTTAAAAGTTGATGCACGCCATAGGTGGTTGGCGTGCGCCATTGTTCTTGCACGAAGAACATTGGCGCACGCAATAAGTTCTGGCGCGCGCCATAGGAGGCCAGGTGGCATAAAAATCAATACAAATCATCAAAACATTTAGGATCAAGCACAAAGGATAATACAAATTACGTTTACACGTTTAAGCTTTCAACATACTTTAAACAACAAATTGGCGCCGTTGCCGGGGAATCTGAGTAGATTAAGCTCGATTTGGTGAACAAACTTGGATTAGTAAAATTTTTATTTTTATAAAAATATAATATAAATATCTTTTTAAATAATAATAATAAACAACAAAAAATTAGAGTTAATTTTTAGTGTTACTTGCAACATAAGTTACTTTCGAGGAAATTTCGTGCATGTCCTTAACCCGCTCAACTAAACATTTTATGTTAGAATTTGAAGAAGACATTACTCGACTAGAAAGGTCATTGCGCAAAGCAAAAAGAGAGAAATTAAAGATGGATCAAAGACAAGAAGGACAAGGAGCTGAAGTTCAAGCTCCTAGAAGATCTTTAATGGACCATGGAAGACCGACATATGAAGGAGCAAAAACTGCAATCCAGCAGCCAGCTATTGAAGCTAATCACTTCGAAATCAAGCCGGCAGTGATTCATATGCTTCAAGCATCGAGTCAGTTCTATGGACTACCTAATGAGGACGCAAATGACCATCTTGGAAACTTCATGGAATTAGCTGATAAATTCAAGTATTAGGGAGTATCTGATGATACTGTTAAGATACGAATGTTTCCATACATGCTTAGGGACGAGGCTACACTATGGTACAAGCAACTAAAAGGTTCTCCAATAACCACTTTGGAGGAACTTGCCAATGCTTTTCTGGATAAATATTTCCCATATTCGAAGACAAGCAAGCTCGTCAAAGAGATCACTAACTTTGAACAATTTGAAGGTGACTCTTTGAGTGAAACTTGGGAAAGATTTAAGAAGTTACAAAGGAGTTGCCCTCATCATGGTTTAACGAAGGAATCTTTGCTCAAAACTTTTTATTTCAGCCTTTTACCTACAACAATGGAATTTGTTGATGCTGCCTCCAATGGGAATTTTCCGAGGAAGGAAAGAGATGAAGCCTTCCATATTTTGAAAGAATTGGCAGCAACAAATAGGATAGTCGCAAATGAAAGAAGAAAGCAACCAATGAGAGAGCTGAGAGAACTAACTGAGTGAAGCGAGAAGAGAGGAATGATTGAACTTGATGCTTCCTCATCATTTCAAGCTCAGTTAGATTTAATGGCAAAGTAGTTGCGAGACTTGACTGTAAACAAAGTTGATGCTGTCGCTATTCAACAAAATTGTAAAGCTTGTGGTAATATTGGCCATGAAATTAGTCAATGTGCCATGATGAACCAACAAACTGAGCCAGTCAATTTTGTTAGTGGTCAAGGACAAGGAGGAAACCGAATGGGGAACAATCCATATTCCTTAACATATAATCCTGGATGGAGGAATCATCCTAACTTCTTATGGAAAGACAGAAGCAATGAAGACAGTATGGCAATTGTCCCTGATAAAGGACTACCATTACAAGCACCACAATAAGGACCACCACCTGGTTTTCAACCACGTGGATTTTTGGGAGAAAGAATGGGGGCCCTAGAGGAAAGATTTGACAAGGTAGAGAAATTCATCCAGCAAACTGGAGAATCATCCACTAACCAAAGCAAAATACTGAAAGCCTTGGCAAGCCAAGAAGCAAGGCAAAACAATTTGGAACAATTCCTTAGGGGGCAATCAACTGCCATGCGCAACATGGAAATACAACTTGGGGAAATTGCAAAGGCAAATGCCCAAAGAGCTTCAGGTTCACTCCCCAGTTCTACCAAAGAAAATCCTCGAGGCCAAGTAAATGTGATCTCTTTAAGAAGCGGGAAAGAATTAGCCTCTCAAACGGTTAAAGAGAAGGCTAAGGACATTAACATGGAGATCACTAACCAAGACATGGTAGAAGAAGTACAACATGAGGAAATTCTGCAAAAGGAAGTTGTGGAAGAAGAAAAAGAAGTGTACGTACTACCACCACCAATAATTCCCATTTTATCTTACCCTCAGAGGGTAAAGAGAAAGATGGGAATGGATGATAAATTTCTCCATTTTATGGAGAAAATGAAGAACGTTCAGATCAATGTCTCTTTTCTTGAGATGCTTGATCAAGTACCACACTATGCCAAGTTTCTAAAAGAGCTCGTAACGAAGAAGAGGAAGTGGGAAGATGGAGAGACTATTGCCCTAACTGTAGATTGTAGCTCTCTAATCTCCAAGAATCTTCCTACAAAGCTATAAGATCCGGGAAGTTTTACTATTCCCTGCTTTATTAGTGAACTTGAGTTTCCAAAGTGCTTATGTGATTTAGGAGCAAGTATCAACTTGATGCCTTTATCGACATTCTGTAAACTAGGATTGTGTGAAGTTAAGCCAACTTCTATGCTACTCCAGTTGGTGGACCAAACCATAAAGAAACCATTCGGTGTGGTTGAGGATGTCCTGGTAAAGATAGACAAATTCATCTTTCCAGTTGACTTTGTAGTTTTAGATTTTCCTGAGGACAAGAGTTGTCTGCTGATTTTTGGCAGACCCTTCCTTAACACTGCACACGCATTGGTTGATGTTCATAATGGCAAATTGGTCCTCCGAATAGGAGAGGAGAAAGTTGAGTTTAAAATGAATAGTGTTATGCGCCATCCTCTTGATGAAGGGATGTGCATGAAGATTGATGTTGTGGAAGATTGTATCCTGGAGTTTTGTAAGGAATACATTTCTAAGATAAAGGATAGAGAAGAAGAACAACAAGAAGAAGAAGAATATGTGGAAAAAGTGAAGGAGGAAATGGATAAGGATGGTCTACTCAAGGAACTGGAGTTTCATTTGAAGTACAGAACTCCACCCTCAATTGTGAAGGCTCCTTCTATGGAGTTGAAAGAGCTACCCTTGCATCTAAGGTATGCATTCTTGATAGATGGAGGGAGGTTACCAATTATAATCTCAAACAACCTCTCCAAGGATGAAGAGGACAAAGTGCTCACAATTGTGAATAGACAAATTAAGGCAATTGCTTGGCAAATCTCCGACATCAAGGGTATAAGCCCAGAAATTATGATGCACCATATTCACATGGAGGATGGAGCAAGACCGAGGGTAGACCGACAAAGGTGACTTAATCCAAACATGAAGAAGGTTGTGAAGAAGGAGGTGATCAAGCTTCTAGAAGCCGGAATTATTTATCCAATTTCGGATAGTGAGTGGGTTAGTCTAATCCATTGTGTCCCCAAGAAAAGGGGAATGACAGTAGTAATCAATGATGAGGGGGAACTCATTCCAACACATACTATGACTGGTTGGAGGGTGTGTGTTGACTACAGAAAATTGAATGATGCCACGTGAAAGGATCACTTCCCTTTGCCATTCATTGATCAAATGTTAGAAAGAATAGTAGGGTATTCATACTATTGCTTTTTTGATGGGTACTGAGGGTACAACCAAATAGCGATATACCCAGAGATCAGGAGAAGACATCTTTCACCTGTCCCTTTGGTATTTTTGCTTATTTTAGAATGCCTTTTGGATTAAGTTGTGCCTCAGCAACATTCCAATGTTGTATGGAGTCCATCTTTTGGGAGATGAACGAGAAGATTATGGAAATTTTCATGGATGACTTCTCTGTATTTGGAAACTCATTTGATCATTGTCTGGAAAATCTTGATAAGGTACTAGAAAGATGTGAGGAAAAGAATCTTGTGCTCAATTGGGAAAAATGCCATTTTATGGTAGACGAGGGCATAGTTCTTGGGCACAAGATTTCTAGAGTTGGAATGGAAGTCGATAGAGCTAAGACAGAGACAATAGAGAAGATGATTGCACCAACCACGATTAAAGGAATTAGAGCCTTTCTAGGTCATGCAGGTTTTTACAGGAGATTCATCAAAAACTTCTCTCTAATTACTAAGCCTCTAACAAATTTGTTAGTTAAGGACGTGTCCTTCAACTTTGACGAGGAATGTCAGAAGGCATTTGATGCACTTAAGAAAGCTCTAGTCACAGCTCTGGTTATTTCATCACCGGATTGGAAACTTCCATTTGAGCTGATGTGTGATGCAAGTGACCTAGCTTTGGGTTGCATATTTGGACAAAAGAAAGAAGAGAAGCTCCATGTCATCTACTATGCAAATAGAGTGCTGGCAGGGGCTCAACTAAATTATACAACCACTGAGAAAGAGTTACTTGCAGTCGTCTATGCTTGTGATAAATTCAGAGCATACTTGCTTAGTTCAAAAGTTATATTCTATACCCACCATGCAGCTTTGAAGTATTTATTCTCAAAGCAAGATGCCAAACCTCGCTTGATGCGCTGGATTTTGTTACTTCAAGAATTTGACTTGTCAGTCAAGGATAAGAAAGGAGCTGAAAATGTTATCGCTGATCATCTCTCTAGATTAGAGAAAAGCGACGAGATGGACAAATATGGAGAGATACAGGAAGAGTTTCCGGATGAAACTCTAATGATGATAGTAGAGTGGGAACCCCCTGGTATGCAGATTTTGCCAACTTTTTAGTTGGAGAAATTATTCCTGCAGGCCTGAGTTATTCTCAAAAGAAGAAGTTCTTAAGGGATGCTCAAATGTTTGTATGGGATGATCCATACCTCTTTAAGAGATGTAATGATGGGGTTCTTCAACGATGCATAGCTGATTGGGAAATAGCTAATATTTTAGAGCAATGTCATAACACTCCGTATTCAGGTCATTATGGAGCAACGAGGACTGCAGCAAGGGTATTTGAGTGCAGATTTTATTGACCTTATATATTTAGAGATGCACAAACCTATGTGGAACAATGTGATCACTGCCAAAGAACGGGCAACATTTCCAAAAGGAATAAGATGCCCTTATCTAGAATTTTAGAGGTTGAGCTCTTTGACGTGTGGGGATTGGATTTTATGGGACCTTTTCCCACATTGTATGGCAACAAGTATATCTTGGTTGGAGTTGACTACGTTTTAAAATGGGTAGAAGCTTTGGCATCACCTACAAATGATGCCAAAGTGGTTATCCGATTTCTTAAGAAACTTTTCTCGAGATTTGGTGTGCCAAGAGCAATAATTAGTGATGGTGGATCACACTTCTGCAACAAACTGTTTGAAGTCCTGCTAAAAAGATATGGGGTAACTCACAAGGTAGCAACACCTTATCATCCCCAAACGAGTGGACAGGTTGAGCTTTCTAATCAAGAGCTCAAAAAGATTTTGGAAAAGATAGTTAGATCGGCTAGGAAAGACTGGTCAAACAAGCTTGATGATGCCTTATGGGCATATCGAATGGCATTCAAAACTCCAATAGGAATGTCACCCTATAGGCTTGTTTATGGCAAGGCATGCCATCTTCCTGTAGAACTTGAGCATCGTGCATTTTGGGCCATTAAGACCCTGAACTACGATTACAAAAAGGCTGGTGAACACAGAATTCTCCAACTTGCTGAGTTGGAAGAAATGCCTGATTTAGCATTCGAGAGCTCAAGACTCTATAAGGAAAAAACCAAACGGAGACATGATGCCCACATTACAAGGAAAGACTTTAAGGAGGGCCAACATGTTCTTCTCTACAATTCGCGATTGAGACTTTTACCTGGGAAGCTCAAATCCAAGTGGAGCGAACCATACCAAATTGTCAAGGTATATCCTTTCGGGGCACTTGATCTGAAAGATAGTAAAGGGATAGTTTTCAAAGTTAATGGCCAATGGTGCAAGATCTACCTTGGTAGAGACATTATTAACCAAGTTGCAGAAGTGCAATTGGTTGATATGTCGTCCGATGCATAAACA
This sequence comes from Hypericum perforatum, assembly GCA_012979155.1. Lineage (NCBI taxonomy): Eukaryota > Viridiplantae > Streptophyta > Magnoliopsida > Malpighiales > Hypericaceae > Hypericum > Hypericum perforatum. The sequence continues at coordinate 27,400 of SOPF01026212.1, forward strand.
CGAAAATAGTCAAGCTGACGACTTTAAATTAGCATGTTTAGGATTTTTTTTATTATTATTAGTTTTTACTTTTACTATTTTACTAATAGGGTTTATGTCATCTTTTACGTGCAGAGAAGAGAGAGGAAGAATGTTGTGCGTAAAGTACATAAGTTTAGTGTATTTCTTAGTCAAAAAAAACTTCCAAGAGACATTTGCATCATCATTCTTGGTACGGCGAAAGAAACATTGAGGATTGAGTGCTGTGACCTTTTTCATAAGATACATTCCACACAATTCATGAATACCGTGAGACAAAAAGGTGACTCGAATAGGTTTAAAGCTAAAAGGGTTGCAAGGAGAGGAACTAGTACATCATGGTATACAAATTGTGAGTTGTGCATGTTGCAAAGGTCAGAGTTGGATCTGTAGATATAGTTGTCCTCTTTTACCTACAGAGATTAAAGAACAGGGTGTTTTGTGCCGAGTATATGTGTTTATTTAGAGTCTTAGTCCTTAGAAAAATCTTGATAGATGTGTGTTTGATAATTCTGAAGCAAGCAAAAGAGACGTTGAGACTCGAGAGATGCGAAGAGAATTTAGAGAGACATTCGAGAGGAAAATCAAAGTGTGCCTACAGAAGAAGGATGGCAAGATTTGGGTTCTGTCACAAGTGTGGGAAGTTGGAGCATGACGGTGTTTGCAGCAAACATACTACAATTTTGCAAACTGAGAGAACTGTCCTATTGTGTCAAGACCCCGTTAAGCTTCGTGCTGAAAGGGTTGCGAGACTAGGAAGTTCGTCTTGGTATGCGATTGAGGAGCTGTGTGAGCGGCGGATAGCAAAGTTGCACCTTTGATGGTGATTGCATCAGAGATAGTACTATACACCAATCGAGCGACTGTGCTAATACGTCGTGACCTCCATAAGCTTTGTGCTGAAAAGGTCACGATAATTGACAATCCGTCAAAGAATGACCCATCAAAATGGGGCGCCTGGTTTTCAAGCTTTCCAGGAACGCAGCGTATATAAAAGCCAAAAAAATCATAAAAATTAGAAAAATACAAAAAAATTAGCATAGATTGTTTTTAAATATTGAGTGTGTATTTAATTTCAATATTATATGTATATACGATAAAAGAACGAGGAAAAACCGAGTCGGACACTGGATGGCACACGCCACGCACCATTGGTGCACAAAGACATGAGTGGCGCACGCCACAGGCATGATTGGCGCGTGCCAAAGAAGGCAGAGAGGCCTATAAACCTCTCGGCCAAACGCAATTTTCTCATTCTTACCACCTAAAAATTTTCCAAACACCCAAAACTCACAAAACCCCACAAGCCCACTCTTCCACTACCTTCCCCCAACAAAACCCAACACTTTGGAAGCATTTTCCATGGCAGGAGGAGAAGGAACAAGCCGTTCAAAGAGAGCAGGCAAGAGGCCAAGGGCTTCCACACCACCAACAGAGAATTTGCAACTTCCAAACATCACTGACCGCTACAATGCTCCTTTCTCGATCTTTCACGATTGGGAAGGAAGGAGGTACACTCATTTCTCCAAGATAGAAACTATTAGCTATTTTAGGTTTGATATGGAGGATATGGAGAAATTAGGGTTGAAGAGCGATCTGAAGAGAATGTTGAGAAAATTTAGATGGAAGTATTTTTTGGAGAAGGAATTTCTAGGGGTGGAAGAACTAAGTATTGAATTCTTTAGTACTTTGATGATAGCAAAGGATAATGGATCTTTCTCTGCTAGGTTTTTTAGTAAAGAATTCACTATGGAGGAGGATGAATTTGTTGTGCTATTTGAATTTCAACTTGGGGGATTGGCATTAGATTTTTTGCCCCCTTCACGTGCTCATAGAGCGTGGCATGAGCTCACCAGTTTGGAGCGTTATGAGTCTGGGAATGCACCCAATGCCCTGATCAAGGATCCCTGCATTGCACTGGTACATCAATTCATGAGTCTGACGATTAGTGGTCAAAGGGAAGAGTCGAAGGTTTTTCGTCCATAGCTGTATGCTATTTATTGCTTGCTCCACAGTGAGCAGTTTAGCACATGGACAATGATCTTAGATGTGTTTAGACGGATGATAAACCAGAGACCCACATGTCTTTACCTTGCTCATATAATTGTATGCATTGCTCGCCATGTGTTTCCTGATGAGTTTGCAGAGTTTAGAGGAACAACGGTAATGCCATTGGTGATCAACATCACCAGGCTTCAGCATAGCAAGCTCATCACAAAGACGAAATCAAAGAGCACCGACGAGGAGGTGTACAGGTACAAGGCATGGGAGGATCGAGTAGCAGTTTAGGAGAGGCTTAGGCAAAGGCCTCCAGTACCAGTCCAGGAAAAGGGTGCTGAGGAGGCCCCCAACCAGCACGACCCCAACCAGCACGACCCCAACCAGCACGACCCTAGTCAGCCAGGCCCTAGTGAGCCCGGGCCGAGCCATCAAGGGCGGGACTATCATGGTGAGCTCTCGTACTTACGTGACCAGTTTACTGCCTTGCAGGTGCAAGTGCAAGATTATGCAGTGACCAACTAGACGAACTGGGAATGCTATTACGAGGCACACGATAGAGAGATGGCGGAGTAGCGAGCTGAGCGGGAGGAGCAGCGCGCCTTTAGGGCAGAGCAAAGAGCACACGCAGTATGGATATGACAGTGGGCTAAGAACTTTGGCAGTGGATTCTCTTTTCCACCACAGTCGCCAGTATGGGATTGACAGGGAGCTCCTACTTCCTTATCTTTTGCTATTTTATTTAGTTTATTTTCTTTGCTCTTTTCTGTGTTAGATTCTTTGTTTTGTGTGTTTGTTTATTTATCTTTGTTTTTGCTTTCTTGCATGATTTTATTTTTATTTTTGTGTGATATTTATGTTTTTGTATGCGTGATTTAGACACCTTGGGGACAATGTATCGCTCAAGTGTGGGGGAGGATTCCGTATTAGGAATCTACCTTTCTTAGGTTGTTTTAGAGTGTCTAGGTTGTTTAGGTTTAAACTTGGCATGAAATTTTCAAAAATTTGACCCCCCTCAAAAATTTTCAATTTGTGTTAGAATTTTATCAAACTCTTAGTTAGGAATTTAATTCGAGCACAAAGCCTAGGAATTGGTAGAAACATCATACTTGGTTGTTTAAATGAGTGATTTTATTATGTAGACTAGACTAGAGGATTTACGAGTGAACCTTGTGAGGACTTAAGCCGATGGAAGAGATACCAGTCTCTATTTTTCATGAGGTGCATACTTGTGTTAATTAATCGAGGCATCCTACTAGTACTTATTGTAGTCTAGGTTGTGTGGAAGTTAGTGAGATAATGGGGCATTCTTTGATATTTGAGCCTAGAGCCTTAGAGCCAAAATTCCTTATTACCAATTGCATTAAACCCCTTGAGCCTAACCTTTTCTTGATCTTAGATAAGGAAGCTGATTATTAGCTAACTTTGAGCCTATTATCCACCATCTTCCATACCTTTGATCATCCGATTCGAGGACTTATAGTTTGCGCTTGTTGGGAATGTTTGTATTATGATTAGTTGGTATCTGAAACTGACTTAGGGTATATGTTGGGATTATTTTTATGATATGACCATGTTGAGTAGCCGAGTTTTGCCTAGATACGTGCATGAGTTATAGTGTGCGAGAAAAGAAGTGAAAAATAAAAGAAAAAGAAAGAAAAAAAGAGAAAAAGAAAAGAAAAAGAATGTGAAGTTGAATGAGCATAAGTTTAGGCAAAACTTGAGCTTCTAGCTCTTAGTATATTGGGATATTGGGGAATGTTTGTTTATTATACTTGGTGGGGATGTTTTAGATTAGACGAGTGACTGCTTAGTTCATATAGTGAGTCCTCGGATTGGGTAGTTTAGCCACTTTCCATATATTTTTACCTCACCCTAACCTTCAGTCCCTCCGATCATTGACAACCATTGCGACTTTTAGATAGCGCTGAGTAGGACGTAGGATGCTTTGAGATATTGACCAATATGCGAGTGATATGGAAGTTGACCATACACATTATATGAGTGATACACTTTACTATCCTCGAGAGTTTAACCTTCTAGTGTCTTTTACATAGAGTTAACACTTGTTTAAACAATAGAGTGTCGAGGTGACTACTAGTTCATAGTGTTTTGTGCTTTGAATTAATTAACTAACTAGGTTTATGATGAGATTTTTATATAAGTTGATGTTTTTGAGGGAAGTTAAGTTTTGATCAGGTCATGCTAAGTTTTTACCTTTTTGTGTGTCTTTGTGTTCTTTCGTGATTTTTGTTTAGTTGTTTTCCATATTTGAGCCTTGCTTGGGGACAAGCAATGATTCAAGTGTATGAGTGTGATGAGTGCCTTAAACACTCATATTTTGTGTTTGTTTCTTAGGTTTTTTTATATAGTTTTTAGTTTATTTCTAGAGATTTTTAGTCGTTTTGTGTTAGTTTTCATATATTGTGATTGTTAGTTATGTTTGTCTTTTCTCATTGTGTTTTTATGGTTTTAGGAGCCTACTTGATGACTCAAGGAGGATGCTTGATCGATGGCGCTATGGCATGGACGATTTGGAGCTCGAGAGCGCAAGATTCCGCACCTGTGCACCTCTGGCGCGCGCCATAGGCACGCGTGGCACGTGCCAAACACACCTGGATGGAGAGGTCACTCTGACATTAGACTACGGTATAATTGGCGCGCGCCATAGACACAATTGGTGCGCACCATGAGCGGATAGAGACACAAAGTTGGCCATCGACTTGCTCTTCTCATTGGCAAACACTTGGGGGGGCCAAGACACGCATTATTTTACATAACTGGAGGGGTTACAGACACTTTGGGGGACAAGAGAGGGTAGTTGTTAGGATATTAACTTAGTTTATGTTTTAATTAGTTTTAATTTGGATTGTAGCTCATAATGAGCAATAATGACATTTTTGAGTGAGAGGGAGTTCAGAGCATTCTAGTGAGAAGAAGCCACAAATTTGTACTCAGCTCTCAACCTTGGATTGTTGGTGAAGGAAGGAAGCTTCATCATCTTTGATGAGCATTCTTCTCTTCACTTTTGTTTATTTATGTTAAGTATTTTGATGTATATATTGAGTTTTTGTATAAGCATGTGTGAGTAATATATTTTGTGAGTTTAGGACCTAGAAACTAACATGTAATCAACTAATTTGAGGGGTTAAACATGCATGAAAATATGTTCTAGTTAATGGACTTAAAGCTTAATTATGGATTCTCTAAGATTATGATCATTATTAGATCTTGTCTTTGACAACGGTGTAGACTAGTTGGCTGTGATAAAATCTATGTGAATAACCACAACTATGAACTTAGCTAAAACTTGAGACTGAAAGGTAATGGAATTAGTGTAAAAATTAACTAGATGACTAAGTGCTTAATTAATGAGAAATCTACTTAAGTAATTAGTTATCCACTGAGTGATAATTATAGTTGTTTCTTAGATTGATTTGAATCAACTAGTGGGGTCGAAAGAACATCTAGTTGGTTCAAGTTTTGCTAAGAGCGATTTAGGCAAATCTAGCGCAAAAGTGTAGATTTGTTGCTCATGAAACACTCGGATCATAATATAAATGTAATATACCCCAAAGTTAGTTGATGACATGAGTTTCAATGGTACTAAACTCACTCTGAGTTTAATTTGCTAAATCAGATTTAAGTTTTATATTTTGGACTTTAAACTTAAGTAAATCTTTAGATCATTAATTTGGAAGTTAGTTCGAGTTATCAATCAACCAATCTTCATAATTTACTCCTAATCAAGTTTGGAAACTAAGTACGAAGCATTAGAACTTAATTCCCTAAGGATCGACAAAACTGGACTTACTCTGTGCTTAGGCTGTTGAAAGTTGACGCACGCCATAGGTGGTTGGCGCACGCCATTATTCTTGCACGAAGAACATTGGCGCGCACAATAAGTTCTGGCGCGCGCCATAGGAGGCCAGGTGGCATAAAAATCAATGCAAATCATCAGAACATTTAGGATCAAGCACAAAGGGTAATACAAATTACATTTACACGTTTAAGCTTTCAACATACTTTAAACAACAGAGCATCAACAGTTCCCATCATTGTTGGTTCTAGGCTAAGATAGAAAGTCTTTAGCAAACTCTCTTCTGTCAAGTTGTGGTGTGGGCAACTTCGTTGCAATTCCTTGAACCTTCCCTAAGTTCCACTCATAGTGCCTTCAAATTGTTGAAAGTTGAGAATTGCTTTAACAAGTTTGTTTGTCTTTGAGTAAGGGAAATACTCTTCAAGGAGAGCATTCGCTAGTTCCTCCCATGTTTTTAAGGAGTTCCCTTTAATTGTTTATACTAAAGCTTCGCTCTATCCTTTAAGGTAAAAGGAAACATCCTTAGCTTTAAAGAATCATCAAATATTCGTCTATACTTGAAGTTGTCGACTAACTCCATAAAGTCCCCAAGGTGGTCATTAGGATCATCATTTGGTAAATCGTAGAATTGAGTGGAGTTTTGTAACATTTGAATGATGGCTGGCATAAGTTCAAAGGCATTAACCTCTAAATTCGGCCGTCGCACTCCGGTCAATGCCCCCCTAAGATTAGCTTGTCGTAGTCCATTAAAGATTGTTGTGGTGCTTGAGCACCACCAGTTACTGGTGCCTCGCCTTGTGGTTCTTCTTGTTGATTCATCCTTCTTTGATTTAGCCTTTTTTGTCGCACTCTTTCTGATAAGTGTCAAAAACACTTATTAGTTGTGTATATTTTAGTATAAGTTTAGTGTTGTTATTAATGTTTTAAGCGTGTTTTCATGCCTTATTCTTGCATTTGCACATTTTGTTCTTTTGTCTTGATCTTTTGTTTTTCTTATGTTTTATTTATGTTTAGGAGCTTCATGAACGATGATTTAACGATGCACGATCAAGATCACAAGGTTGCGAGCAAAATGGCATTAACAAACCAAATGCACCAATTATTTCTAAGGCTAACCATGTAGTTCGCCGGGTTAGACCTTTTTGCACGAGAAAATTCATAACTTCCTTATACAAAGTCGGATTGAGGCGCCGTCGTAGCATTAGAAAGAAGACATCCTTAGCTATAATCTATAAAAAATTCATGGAGGACGCCTGATGCGATAAATATCGGGTCTAAAATAACGTGCAAGAGAACACGATCACTCAAGTAATATAATGATAAGTAAGATCGTCTCCACAGGGATAGATGGATCAATTCCCTAAGTACTGGATTATGAATTCTCAATCTTAATCTAAGCAGTTAAAATCAAATGATTGGTTGTATCTAAACTATGAATTCTACTATCGTTATCCGAATCTAGGGTTGTCAATCCTAAACCCTAACAACAATATCTAAGCAAACGAAATGAAACAAAACGAAACAAAATAAACAAATGCAATCTCGTCCTAAGAACTAAGGTCGTCAATCTTAATTCTAAGCACACGATATGAATCAATCAAATAATAAATAATCAAGCCATTGAATGAAAAGACAAATCTTGATTACAAAGTATGAAAATTACCGCATTGATTGAAGATTCAAATCGTTGATTACAATCCTTGAAGTAAAGCAAAAGTAATGAAACCTAAAAGATATGACTCTTGCGTGAAAACAGGCCAAGAATATCCTACAATTTAGGTTTTAAGGACCTTATATAGTTCTCTATGTACAAACCCTAAAAAGAAGAGTTCTAGCTCGACTAAACAGGTGGAATAATCTTTCCTCGATCAACCCAACGGGCGTTAGATTTTCCCAGTGGGGCGCAGGGTTTCGATCTGGTCCTTCACAGCGTATGCTGGATTTTCCAGCGGGGCATTGGGTTTGCTTCGGGTGAAGTCTAGCGGGATGCTAGATTTTCTAGCGGGGCACTGGTCTTTTAGCATCTATCTTCAATGCACCTTTGACACTTCATTTATCCGATCTGTAAATGCACCACTTCTCGCCCCTTTCTCAATCCTCACCGGACACCTACAAAATAACCAAATCTTGACAGATCTTCTGCTCCTAAACATAAACACAAAATGCATTAAACCTACTTTGACATACGACAAAATGAAATCAAAACATGAACAAACTATGCACAAAACATAGGTAGATGTGTGTTCATTTACACGCACATCACAACTCCATACTTAAGTTCTTGCTTGTCCTCAAGCAAGTTGCATCAGAACTACCGTCTTCATGGTTCCTTCTTACTTGGAACAAATCACAGCATGCCTCATCTTCTCGCTAATCATTCATCTCACTCAAGTGCCAAGAACAATGAACATGTAAACACAACACCCTCAGCTGTTTAGCTCAACTTTCACACTATGCGGACCATACACGAGAATTGACCACTTAGTGGGTAGGATTATTTTATGCTTACTTATATTGAGTAGTCAACTACTATCACTCGCAAATATGCTCGGGGTCTAAGAATGTTATACTTCGCACTCAACACTTTCTCAAGTAATGCAGGACTCGTAATCAAGAGGGACTTTCATAGGGTTGTAACGTGGTTTAATGTAGGGGAGGATAAATCATTGGGTAATGGCTAGGCCAACCAATCCGAGGGTTACATCAAAAATCTATCTCTTGGCTATACTAAGCAACTCACCCTATAACGACTAAGCTCTCAACCCATTGTTCCCACATCCTGGAGGCTATTCACTTAGGACAAGTTGCTTACCCTTGTTGTACCTTTAATTCAAGTTATACACGTGCTTTTCTTTTTACTTTTCACATTTTCACAAGGAACCTTTTCCATTCTTCTTCATTGTTCATTTTTCTTCTTTCTTTTTTTTCTTTTTTCTCTTTTCCTTTGTGAACTTTTCTTTTCTTTCCCAACTTCATGCATATTTGATAGCAACTTATCCCAATTTTTGACTGTTGGCCTCAATTCTACCCTTTTCAAACCCAATTGATGATCAATACCCCTGGCTATACTACAAGATGCACCCTTACAAAATTATCCAATAATCGGTGTCCTACTCCCTCGAACTGGATAGTTAAAGGTAGGTGGGGGTTGAATATTAGCTCATATGGTGGTGTGCAAATTGTAATTCAATAAACAAGTTTAGGCTCAATGGGGTTATGCAATGGATAAGATCGGGTTTTTGGCTTTAAAGCTCTAGGCTCAAATTCAAAATGGCCCCTGATATCCAACTCATCCCGCACTACGAAATCATGCCAAGTGCTAGTATACTACTCTCATCATCCAACGCATGCAAGCACCTCATGAAAAAAATTAGAGATGATTGTCTCATCCTTTGGCACAAATTCCTCACAAGGTCACTCATCAAGCTCTCAGGCATGGTTCATCTAGTGCGACTATCAACCTAAATAACCAAGAATGTAGTACCTACACAACTCTATTCCAGACAGCTCAAATTTGATTCCTGACTATGCAACAAGATTCAGCTGCTATTCTAAGTTCAAAAATTTTGGAGGGAGGTTCATCAGGTGCAAATGACTCAATCACATCAATTAATAATACACGCCACATACAGAACAGACTTGATCACATGCGTATGTTTAACCAAAGTAAATAAAAGAAAATAGTACTCACATCACAAAACACACACCGTGCAACTCCACACTTAGAGAACACATTGTCCTCAATGTGAGGTGGCACACTATACAAACAAAGAAAAAGAAACAAGAATATAAAGGCACGACAAAGTTAAAGGAAAGGGACAAAAACACCTAATCAAAGTCGAGGAGGCGGTGGGTGTTGGGTAAGGACAGGATTTGAGGGGAATGAGAGGGTCGACGGTCGTTTTAGGGTATTTGTTTTGGTTATCGAGACCCAGCGTACGCTGGATTCTCCTAGCGGCGCTACGATTCATTGGGACAGCCTCTTCTTTTGCGAATGTGGCCTCATGCTTTCCATTAACTTGTTAATTCTGCAAGAACTAAACTAAAACGACACACACACATTTTTTTAGGGTGATACTATTTACATTCCCCTATAAACCCACAAACTCAGGGAAACTCAGACGAGTGATGCTAAATATATAATTAAAAAGTGTAGGGAAGGAGAGAGTGATATGAATCTGATGGGCCATGATATGCATCAGTTGGTATCAAGAAGTTTCAAGCAAGTTTGTGCAAGTCCAAGGACGTGTCCATGAAGCCCATGCAAGTTTGTGCAAGACCAAGGACGTCCATGAAGCCTATACAAAGCCCATGCATGTTCTTGAAGCTATTTAGGAAGCTATTTGCTCTCAGATTTCGTTTTGGAGAGTTTGAAGCTAATCTGGAAGCCTATAATGCATGCAATCTTCTGGAAGCATGCACGTATGGAGATCAACCTATTCTGGACGTGCATCAACCTATTTGGACGTGCATCAACCTAATTTGCACGTGCAT